>JAOBAY020085870.1:0-10477 GCA_025331085.2 Zoanthus sociatus
TTCTGCGTCGTCTACAATGAAACACCAAATTATAATTATAAAGCGACATGGAAACTTTTGAAAGGAACTGGTTCTCGAAGCTTTGACAGCGACTGCCATTAATTTTGTTTTGCCGCACCGGATGCACGTGCATATTGTTTACTTTTCATGCTTACGTCACGCGGCAAGGGGTCTATAAATAGAGGATATTACAAGTTGGTACAAACATATGAAGTATATCTTTGAATGGAAAATATATTTCACAACTGAATACATGCAGCAATCGAGTGAAATCTTTTTTTCCACAAGAAGATAAACTTCATATGTTCAAGCCAATGTATAATTTTTTTTATTACGTATAGATATGAGTATTTTGAAAATACAAAAACTAGACAAAAAATGAATGTATACCTGCCAACTTCCTCGCCTTAGGCGGGTTTTTCCTCGCCTAAAATCCGAAATTCCAGATTTCCATGCCTTACCTGCCTAGGCCTCGATTTCCTCGCCTAAATGACAAAATGATTTGATGCTTTTGGATTTTTAGTCAGTTCCAACTGATGATTGGTATTTTTAGTTACTTTTTTAAAACTGATCTGATAACTGTTCTTTCAGGATCACACCGAATACAATTTTCATAATTGCAAGATTGTTTCCGCTTCTAGACGTCTATGTGCGTAAAGATCAAATAACAATAGTACTTAGATTTTGCGAAAAAAGCACTTTCAAAATATTCGGATCGTCTTCGAGTGCACTCGGGACATCCTCGGGAGGGACTCGGGATATCCTTGGGACGTCGTCTGCTTACGTACAAAATGTGTCTCCAGAATCAAAAGTACCTTGCCTAAATTTCTTTAAAAGTTGGCAGGTATATGAATGTCAGCGATATCTTCACTAGTGAGGATATGGAAAATATGCCATGTGCTCGTGTCCCGGATGTAGTTTCATATAAAATCTATGATTGACATATATACCTTACAGTAAAACACTCATATCTATGTTATTAATATGTAATTATCCATACCTCATGCCTACACACTCAGTAGATATTCTGCCACAAATCCACCTCAGTTCAGATAGAATAACTGTTTAAGTGTCTATATGGCCAAAAAAAAATTTCAGTTTTGGGATCAACTCTATCGAATGCCTAAAAGAGTATTAATTTTTAAAAAAAAGTTCGATTCTGTCACATTTTTGCCCCAAAATTGAGCTTTAAAGTTCCAGTGCTGGCCACGCCCAACGAAGATGACCGGGAGTGCTAAGCACAGGCTGTGATGTCACTTCAGGAATCATCTACTCTCCCTGCCAGTTTATTTCTTATGTTTCATTGTATTTCCATACAAGCTCAATCATTTTTGAGATTATTTATGCCAAAATGATAGATTTTGTATGGAAAAACAATAAACATTGATCAGAAATGAAGAGTAGATGATCCCTGAAGTAATGTCATGGCCAGTTCTGGACCGAGACTTAGCAACTCCTGGTCATCTTGTTTGGACGTGGTCGGCATAGGGACTTTAAAGCTCAATTTTGTGGCAAAAATGTGACAGAATTGAAATTTTTTTAGAAT
The DNA here is from genome assembly GCA_025331085.2 of Zoanthus sociatus. Lineage (NCBI taxonomy): Eukaryota > Metazoa > Cnidaria > Anthozoa > Zoantharia > Zoanthidae > Zoanthus > Zoanthus sociatus. The sequence continues at coordinate 1,547 of JAOBAY020085870.1, forward strand.
ACTCTTCTAGCTAGGCATTCAATAGATCCCATAACCGAAAAAAAAATGTTTGGCTGTATGGACACTTTAAATATATGACTTGTACATGTTCTGTTTAGGTCTTGATGAACTTGACTTTAATTGTTTTCTTTATCTTTCAGTTGAGTTTTGTGTCAGCTGATGATCTAAGGAATGGAATTGGTTTGGCAAATTGTAATATTTTCAATCATCTTTTACACAAATAAAAATGTCCAAGGTAATTGATAACAATTTAAGACTTAACTTTTTATTAATTTTGCAGCTTTAAAGTTTAATTATGTTTTAACACTATAGTCAATCATCCTCAGTGATAGAAATTGGCTGTAGTTTAATTTTCAGTAGACATTTACAGTGGTTCATTATAGAGGGTGGCAAGCAGCGATTTATTGTCACCTACTGAGCTTGCTCGGTACTTGTAGATGAAGATTTTAGTGCGAAGAATAGATACTGAAGTTATTAGCTCAAATCTTTCCCTGAGAGGCATGTGATTGCACGTGCACACATCCGCAAGTGTGTAATTGCCTTGAGGTGGGTGATAAATTGCACTCTTAACACATCAAATATTTTAAAAAATATTACATAATCTAATTTAAATAAAAAATGACTTGCTTAAAAATAATCAGTTGTCCATTCATGTTTGCCTGGGTTTGATAGCTTTTTTAATTGCTATCTTCGATTTGAATTAACATCATCATTTCAGATCAAATTGCATTTCAGTTCAATTGCCATTGTTAATTATAGTTTTATATTGTGGCTTGTCTCTTTCCCAGGAGTTTCATTTCCTGAAATTACCTTCTTTCCAAAAGAGGACATGGATGGCAAAGGTCTAATAACAAAAGACTTCAGAATCCAGTGCAAAGCTACCGGAGATAACGTACAGTTTACCTGGAAGCAGTATGGACTAGATGATGATACAAACTTACTACGAGAGTACAAGCGTGGAAGATTCAGCCAGTTCCAGCATATTGTAATTGAAGCTGATGGAACTCTTGTTGCAAAGAGACTTATTCCACCCAGGGACAATGGTTACTATCAGTGTTTTGCAAAGAATGATGCAGGAACAGTCTTTTCCAGAAAGCTGAGATTGCAAATAACGAGTAAGGCTTTTATTTCACTGTTGGTTTATTACATACAATGGATTACTAATTAATATTTTGTTTCATTTTTTAAATATATAATTTTATTAATTTTACATAAAACCATTAAAAGAAATAATAATAATCATTCAAGGGTTAGTTACTGGTTGTGATTGATTTGATATAATTTGCCAGAATAAAAGTATTTATCAAAAACTGAAGGTGAAAATATATTAAAAAACTATTTACAATTAAAATTGATGTGACTTTATGTAAATCAGTTTTTGAGATTTGATTATTAAACAGATGAACACGAACCATGGTGTCAGAAGTTAGTTAAATTATTTAGGTACAGAAAAAGAACAAAGATCAACAAGGAACAAAGCAACAGGATCTGAAAACAGACATCAAGTCGACCCTGGATCAAAACAAGAATTAACAAAATTTTTAGTAAAGCAACGACCTCCCACGCGTGTGTAGACTAGCGGCAACAAATATGCCAAACAACGAACAACCTCAAATATGTGTACCTACAAATTTTTTTCAGTTTCTAGTGCAATGGCATGTCATGGAGATCAGGTAAGAAATTGGGAAATCAATTAATTTTTTCCTACAACAATGGAAAGATTACGAGATAGCGAATGGTCTCGAAAAAAGGAGTGAAAAAATACGACTCGCCATGTTCCTTTCAATCATATGGGATGAGATTATGTTCAAATACTACAAAACCTTGGTATAACAAATGAAAACACAGTAAAATCCTGAATCCTGAAAGAAATCAAGTTGCCTGTCAAGTGAAATCACCTGTGCATCCAGAGAAACCACCAACACCTCAAGTCGAGCCACATCCAAGGGAAAAACTACAAGAGCCTCTACTTCAGAGTTCCTGCCAAGTTCAGAGACTTTGTTATGTCAAAATAGTTTGTGAATGTTCACTGTTGATCATGAGAAAGCACACTACAATTAAAAGCATTTTAAAGAAAGAAAGCACTTGACTTATGACATTTAAGCTCTAGTCCCTTAATCATATTAAACACATAATAACCTTAATTTATGTAACTGAATAATTCCTTTAATTTGTATATTTTTTTATATATGCAGGGTTTTCCTTTTCGGCCGGCGACCGGCGCTTTTCGCCATCTGTGAATCGCTTCGTCACCGGTAACTGTTATTATCACAAAAACATCCTTGCAGACAAGAATGCAAGTGTTTATAATAAATGTGGAATGGATTGTGCTACCATGCCCAACTTCTCCGCCTGTTCAAAATTCATCTACTGCTACTTCATTTGAAAAGGAAAACCCTGAATAGGAAAAAACCCTTCCTTCTACTGTATTGCCCATCACAATAACTACAGAACTGTTAGATTTCAAACATAAATACAGTAAAAACCAACTGTTAATTTTTGCATGAACCATAGATTATTCACTCTATTTTGCAATATATCAATGCTTAGTAAACAATGACAATGAAAATTTTATTTTTATACCTTCAATGTAACAATTGAAAAAATAAACTTGCAATTATAGAACTTATTTTCAGTACCGTAAGGCTATACGAGTCAGTTAACTACGAGTATTGTAGTAAGTATAGTATTGTATTTTAACTTAAAAGTTTTGCATTAGAGAATTGGAGGTTCTAGCCATCTACATACAATACAGTACTTAAAAAGTAGTTTGCTTATAATTTAGGCTGACAAACAAATGGCTGAAAAGGGAAAAGGTAAACCAGGAGAATCTCTGGAGAAGGCAGCTGAAGTGATGATGGGTTGTTTTAGAGTATGTGCAAGTGACAGGTATAGTAATCATTCTTAATTGTTGTAGCTTGTATATACTACTGTAAAAGACTGAACTGCCGATACACTGTACCTCTGATTGAAGTTCTTCAACATGGTATGCCAATCCTTGACATGAAAAAGATTAATATAATGGCGATCAGTAAATAAATAACGTATAAACAACTATATTAAAGATAAAACAATTATTACATGTTGATAAAGACAAGGAGAACTTAGGAAACAAATCTGAGCCCCAGATGGGATTTGAACCAACAAATCTTTGTGTTCTAATCTAATCTTATCTTAAGCGTATTGGCTATTGGATATTTCTCAGACTTATCCGGAAACTATCTCAACGGTTCCTAGTTGGATACTCTAACCACTGAGCTACTGGAGATTCTCTGGTGAGCAAGGATCGATTTTTTGGGTCTAAACTAGAACTGCATTGCAGCGTTACACAGCCAAGTAATGACTGACACACATGTACTCACTAACAGCATCGCACTAGTATACTGTCACATTAGTGAGTTAGTGAGTTCATGTGCTTCAGTCAATATATATCTTTTTATCTTTATATACCTATAGATACATAAATTATAGCTAATGGTGTTTCCTTGTAATGATGTATTTCTTGAAACAGCCTAAGTAAACAATCATGCTTCAGATCCAGTTGCAATTCTGTATTCTTATAAAAACCAGTGGTTTTCATAAGGATTGGTGTCACAAATTAAACATTGAATCTGTACCAAGAATCAGCTTTTACTTTATAGCAGTGTTCATTTTAGAGATTAAAGACAATTTCTATAATCTTTTTATGGACATGAAGAAAATTGCTACGACTGTATCCATCGTTGGCAACTGAGTCTGTACTGAAAGGAAGTTGGCAGTGGCTGATTGAGCAAAATAATTTATTTTTTATTAAAAAGTTTCTAGCCAGTCCCAAATACAGTATAAGCTTGTAGTGTGACTTTTAGGGTGTCTTGCTGTTTTGTCTAGCTTAAAGATCATGCACAGCTACCAGATTGTCAGCTCCAGCAAAGAAATCAGATGTAAAAAGAAGAGCATATATATTTACAACCTCGTACCCAGGGTCGTTTCACTGACGTGAAAAAGACCCTGGTTGCGTCTGGTCACGTGCCAAGCTGTCATAGATATTCTGCAGTAAGGGTAAGTACTGGGAGCAACTTTGTCAGTCGTGTTTACAAAAAACTGACTTACGCAGCTGACTTTAATTAAGACAAAACAAGTCCTTTGTTTAGAAAGTTTAATTTTAAAAAGAGATCGTTTGTTGGTTCTCCCGATGGATAACGTCAAATCGCTTCTTCATCAAATTTTAACTTGAGTGTCTTGAATCGTTTGAGAAAGAGAACAATCTCTTCAACTGTAGAAATTACAACTAATCTGCTGTGTTAGGTGTGAAGAGTTGAGTGAAAGCTGCTGTCTTTGATGAAAAGTTGACCGAGATAGTTTCCTTTTAACTCAGATGGCAAGGAAGCCGCTCAGAAATTGTTGCAAGAAAATACGGAAACCTTTCTAACAGCAAAAGAAGGACTGGCGAATTTCCAGAGTGAAACTTCGGTTATCGTTGTTGCCGAGAAAGATGCTGTTTTGGCCGGTGTGCACACTTCATCCTAAAGTAGTGAGTCAACTTATAACTATCAGTCCTTTTTTGGTTGGAAAGATTTTATTTTTCAACCTTTATATGTTTCACTATCCGCAATTGACGGTTTTTTGTTTTATATGTAATCTTCCATTTTGCTGACTTGCACCTTGTGAACTTTTACGTATTTTACTTCGTAAATCATGTTTAAATGAATCGTGATTCTCGAGTTGAATGTTTGAAGTCAAATGATTTATTATTCGGTTGTTATAGACACTAAATAGCTGTATGACTGTATATAAAGTCGCCTTAATTTACTGATGTAAATTCAAGCAAATTCGAAATTAAAAATAAGTTATCAAATCAGAATAATTTTTGTGTTCATTTGCAAGTACCTACACAATGATTTGCTTTGCAAGATGAAACACCTAAATATTGCTATTAAAAGATTGACTTTATAAGCTCTATCATGAATAATTGAGTTGCAGTGAGCCTGATAAAGATTTTTCTAAAACTTCTCAATATTGTTGCTGTTGAACCAGATAAAACTCATGAACACAGTTACCTGTCCAAGCGACATTTTCCCTGCCACACTACCCTGACGTCTGCAACGTGACCAGCCGCAACCAGGGTCTTTCCACGTCACCACTACGTGAAATGACTCTGGGTACGAGGTTGATATATTTAGCAATATCACAGACAAGAGGAAGTACAGTACACAGGAATGCAGTATCTGACACTGTTAGTGATAGAGTGGGAGAATTCCTCTGAGCTGCATGTAGCATTGTCACAATCAATTCCTTTGGATCACAGTGAAGAGATGAATCATCTGACATGACAGTGGATGGAGCACTTCTCACTGAAGGTGCCACTGAAGACGCTTTGAATTATTTTATTTGACTATATAAGTATTAGTTGTCAGCAAAGTGAATGAGCCACATTCTTTTCAGGAAATATTTCTGGAACGTGAAGTACAAATGGAATACTTATTCTTGATAGCTGCAGGAAAAGGAGAAAGAAGATGAAATGCCACTAGATTAAGAATGTCATCTTCTTTTGAGTGGAGCCAACTGAAATTCTTAAAGGGTTAGATCTTTGATTAAAAAAGTTGTAACAGGCAGCTTATTCAAATTAGTACAACCACAAATATACAAAACCCTAGGTTTGTTAATCCAATATTATTCAATGAATATTACTGTACATTGAATTAATGTTTTACATGATTTTCCATAACTACAAGGTTTCATTCCCTCATTGTGAAATATGAGGCCTTTTTGTACTTGCCATACACTGCATAAGAGAAGCTTACTTATCTTCTTTGTTAAAAGTCGAACTTCTCTGGAGCAGTCAAAGAAATGGGGAATGCTGGCACTTGTAAACCATCTTTTCAAGATATATTTCAAGGTAAACTTCAAATATTTTGACGGTTTTAGTTGTGCAGTTGAAAAACAATCTGTGGTTGTGCACATCTCTTGCCTTTTCTTAAAATTCTTATCAAATTAAAGAGAGTATACCTTTGTTTCTTATGCTATTCCTTTGTCAGTAGTTTCGAGTTTTCATATGTTCATCTTTTAAAAGCACTTATTTGTGGCCGCTTAAGTAATACTGTTTAGTTAAGGACTACAGTCCGAAACATCAGTTCGAAAATTCTTCTCACTGCGGTGTAAAACTTATCCATTTGTAACACTGTTAGTGTATACACAGTTTGGGTTTATTTACCAGATGTTAGACCCTTGGGATGCCTATTATATTGAGAAGAGGAAACATAAGTTTAAAACTAAAACAATACAGTGGAATGTCTTACAACTTTAATTAATTCTTGCAATTAGAAAATTGGCCGGTAAGGAAATGTACCAGCTGTACCACAGTAGTTAAAACTCTTACTGTTCTTTATCTGCAGTTTTTCTGTATGCCCACTCAATTAAGTTCTAAACTGTATTCAAAACAATGTATGTAATTTGATATCCACAGATAAACAAGCTTCATCTATGCAGACCACTTATTCGTGCTATAGACAGTGCTCCAATAAAAGACCAGTTTAAATTGGGCCATTTAGTCACTTACAGGTCGGTCCACTCTATAATTGTTTAAAGGTTAATATTGCATGATAATTTAGTTCAGTATTATTTTACTCGTGAACTACCGGGGATTCTTAGTTATAGTCCTTGAGCAGCAATATTCGCCAGTTTTGAAAATCTACGGCCGTATCACGTTTTGTGGAAATTTCAAATACGTTTTTTGAATAATTCCATCTCAAAAAATATCAAAGGGCCACCGATTACTGGATAAAGATCTTTAATGGTAACCTTTGCTATTCTTTTTGTCACCGAACAAAAATGCAAACTTTTTTATAAATTGAAAAAAGCAAGCTTTACGTTTTCGATAAGTCTTTTCAATATATTGCCACTTTTTTATCACACGATGTTTTGCAAGCAAAAAAAAAACTAAAATATTTACACAAGAGTTGGATAAAAAGGAGTAAAATGAATCTCTCGCATTGTTTTACGCTGCTGTGAGGCAAGAGGAAGGTTTTGAGTTTAAAGTTTAAGCAATCGAGCATGGTGCTTTCTTTTGGTTTATTCCAAAATAAATATTTCTTCAAGTTGTGTTTGGTAATTTTACTATTGTCTTTTCTGTCTGACTAGTTAAGTGACACTAAAACAGCCACACTCTTCGGTTTCATTAATAGGCTATTGATCCGTTGTCCAAAGAGGTTATTGTGAGAGTTTTTATATGAGACATGATTTTTCACAACGAAGTCAAGTTCCAGTGGGTCCATTTTTCAGTTGAATAGGTGATAAGCATCAAGGATAATGTTACCGATAACAGTTACTAGGTTGATGGATTAGGTGCATGTTTAAAAGAACTATGAAATTTTACAATGTAAAAAACATTTTTAAAATATTTTCGACATTTTTTGTTATATTGTGGTGAAAGAGTTTTCTATATAGAACATTTCTATACAATATTTTGTCAGCAAGTTTTTGAATTAAAGTTTAAAAGAGAAATGAAGTAGATTTAAATGGTTCTACTGTACATGTATTTATTTCAGGGTATTCTGTGTTATTTATCTGCAACACATGAATACAACACTATATCATTCAGTAAATCAAAGTACTTTGTACCCAGGTATATATTGCACAGATTTTTGCATTTCATTGTAAGGTTCTCTAATCCCAAGTTTGGAACTCTTTTAGCGCAAATGATAAAAATTAAAAATATCATTCTGGAAGAGTAACCATAATTATATGTTGTCTTTGACAACCAAAAGCTTGAGATGGTTGACTCCTGTTGTTATCTTGGCGACAGTATAACTCCTGGTGGCAGATGCAAAGCAGCAACAGTGACAAGATGAAGATGTGCCTGGGGAAAGTTCAGGGAGCTTCTGCCAATTTTGGCAAGTAAAGCAATGGTCTGGCCACTCGGGGAAAATTTTACGTCACCTGAGATCTATGCTCAGATGGCTGTATAACATCAAGCCTGAGGACAGAGTGTGTACCTCGACCTTATGTGAGACAGGCTGAGGATATGCAATCTGGAGAAATCCCTTAAAACACGGTGCCTAACTTGGTATGGACATCCACATAGAAGTGACTCCTGGATTAGCATGATCACAGGCTTTGAAGTTCATTGCTGGAAAGAAGAGAAAAGAAGACCTAGTAAGACCTGGGGTATCGTGTAATAAAAGATCTGGATGTGAGGGGATTTAAGAAAGCTGATGCTCAAGATCGTAGTCACTGGAGAGCTACTTTCCGGCACCATGCTGTGCCCGCCGAACAGTGGAAAATAGACGTTAAAAAGCAGATAAACAAACTATTATGTTTCTTTCTTAACTCAAATTTTTTCCTTTGCTAGCTTTGTGTGTGCCCTTCGTATTGTATTACCCTTATGCATAAGAAACAAAATAAATTATGAGAATACATTAAAAAATCAACATTGCCCGAGCAAGGGAGCCCTAGTCAATATAGCTTTTTTGCTATTATTAGTTTATTACTGTTATAAAAAATATGTGATAATTTATCAACATGATAAAAAATACTATTACTGTAAGTTCTTGATACTGTGAGCTTTAATTCATTGTTTTATCTCCTATTAATATGAGTAAAAGTGTTTTGTTGCAGATACTTTGTTGGGAGAAAAATGATGTTTGACAGTGCCTTCAAAGAAGGTATATTACAGAAATACTTTAGCAGAGTTCTTTACTATGAAATTACTGCTTAGGTATTAGTGCTGACATGTTATATTAGTACTGACGTGTTGTATTAGTGCTGACATGTGGTTGTATTAGTGCTGACATGTGGTTGTATTAGTGCTGACATGTGGTTATATTAGTGCTGACATGGTGCATTTGTGCTGACATGTTGTATTGGTGCTGACATGGTGTATTAGTACTGACGTGTTGTATTAGTGCTGACATGTGGTTGTATTAGTGCTGACATGTGGTTGTATTAGTGCTGACA
>JAOBAY020085881.1:0-10477 GCA_025331085.2 Zoanthus sociatus
GTAAAGGAACAATAACATGAACTATTCAATCATGTGCCAGTTTGAAAACAGTGGCAATATGTTTCCTTATCAATTCAACATATAAAAACGCAACTAAAGATAACATTAATAAATCTTTTGCTCTTGACTGCCATGCAGGGTCCAAAAGGTCAAAAAGGAAGCACTGGCTTGAAGGTTTGTATTTCTGGTTATGACAAAAACAAAAGTATATAAGTTATTCTGAATATCGTTAGCATATAACTACTTTCAAAACTAAAACTAACAGAAAAAGTAGAGTATATCTTTCAGTAATTAAAATAATAATAACACATCTAGCGACTGTAATTGTGTAGTTAAGTACAAGCTTTTTTTGCATGATATAAAATGGCGAGATGTTGCCTACTGAAAACAATCTTTTTGCAATATTACTATAAAAATCTTTTTATTAAATCAATAAAGCTTCGGTGTAGTAGAACACCAGGACTTACCCCTGATCGTGCTAGGTGCCATGGCTAGATCTTATAAGCAGCTGTTTCGTTCTTTTTAGGCCTCAACAGCATGGCATAGCTACCAAACAGGCTCGGGTTCCCAAAAAGAACATAAGTAATGGTAAAAGCGCTATGCCCGTGGGATGTGGTTATAAAGATGATGTATTGGGTTCAAATTAGCAACTGACACGTTTGTGCTATCTAAAATTTAGTTCACCTGAAACTAGTTTCGGTAGTGTTAGTATTAGTAAAGATTGCATGTTTAACCAGGGTTTATATTGTTTTTCTACAGGGTGAGCAAGGCAGCACCAGTGTTATCACGGGTCCCCGTGGAAAAGTTGGACCTCCTGGGCCACCTGTGAGTTCATTCAGCATATTTTGGTTTTTGTCATTTCCATAACAATTTGCATCTGATAATCTAAGACATCTTAATCGTAATTGCTACAGAACTATATATACGTTACAGTAAAAAAAAGCGTCACTCAAAACGCCTTTTTTGCAATATTTACTAGAAAAGATTTTGAGATCTTCCAGTTTCTTGTCAAGCATGGAGAACAACCCTTACTACGTGAAAATCATTTATAAACAAAATGGCGGTACGCTTCAATTTAAATGTACTGTACTTGCAGTCAGCCTACTGGGATAGCTAAAGATTTGCTCGAGGAGGTTTGGGTACTAACCCAAATCACCTGGAATCGGTTTAACGTACGTGACTACCTAGAGTGACGAGATTATATTTAATGTTACTTTAGTTTGTTATTGAAATCTTTGACATTATCATTTTTTCAGGGTTCGTCTGGTGACGTGGGCCCAAGAGGTTATCCTGGAAACCCTGGTCCTCCAGGACGTCCAAGTGTGATCCCCGGTCCACCTGGACCTCCTGGTCCTCCAGGTCTCCCCGGAGGACACACATCCGGGGAAGATCCAACCACCGAGAGTAAGGTAAGCAGTACATATCACTTCATTCCTACAAAAACCTGCAGTCTGTTGCTTAACGTGTCACTGACTTGATGACTCTGTTTTTTGTGTGTACTGCGCATACGCCGGTAGACACTTAGACGAAAAAAAAGTTTGTTAACTTGTCGATATGCAATCGCTAGTCAAAAAGTGATCCGTGATGCAGAGGAGAGTCGGTCAGGCCAGTTCCGACCAACCACATGTGAGATCGCAACGAGGGACTCACATGCGTTCGAGTGTGGGTTCTGCAACCTTGTGTTTTCGACAAGGCGGGGATTTCAAAAAGATTTCAAGTTGGAGTTGTAAAATGAAAAGTAGGAGTCGGGTGTCTTAAAGTATGACTGAAGTTTGAATAAGATATGGTGAAAGTCGACGTCGGAAACGAGACTAGTAAAAGTTGCTTGCGACCCGCGACGCTTTGTTTTTAAACCCATGTTAGGTCGATCGAGTATTCTTTAGTTAAATGATTCAACGCAAAATATGGACTTCTTGTTGCAGTTTTCCCCACATAAAAGCAACATGCAGCAAGAAAGGCAGTAGACACATGTACGCTTTGTGTATCTTTTGTTAAGTACCTGGTCAATATCATCTACATGAAGATACTGAGCCAGGAGAATTTAAATAGACTTTTAGTTCTCTGTTTTTGATGATTTTCTGACGTTGGAAAAATTCTGGATTCATTGCGTTTCCAGGGATTGGTTTTGAAACGTTATCCGGAGAGGCATACCCCCGGACTACCCGAGGTTTAGGGAGGGTAAAAGGGCAGTCACGTTCGGGCGGGTGTAGTTTGCTGAATGCTGAACGTAACAAAATAAAACTGTGTCACCGAAAAAACGCATATCGCGGACCATGATAACTTTCCATTTGAGCACTTTGAGTAATTTTAGGGTTAGTATTAGGGTTGGGGTTGGGATTTAGGCTTGGATGTACTTCCGCTGACCTAGAATACTGTAGTGGCGTTCTGGTTCAGCATTCAGCAAATTTCACCCGCTGGCCTGGTCAGATTTTCATCTGGATTTACCCCTGGGAGGGCTGGGGCTTTGATCGAGTTTGACTTAATCTATAAATAATAAATGCTTTATTTAACAGAAATTGCAAAGGAAGTGGTTGCCCATTCTTCCTAGCCAGAGGCTAATGTTTAATCGCTCGACGGCTCAGATCTTGACGTGAAAGTCAAATTTGCAAGCTATCTGTTTTTAAGGTGTGAAATTTCTTCTCCTTTAACGGTGATTACCATTCCGAATTGAATGAAAGTATTTCTTTTAGTTTGTTACAGTTGGAACTGTAGAGAACTTGAGCCGTGCTGTTAACTCTCTGGCCGAGGGCACTATTGCCTATGTCACGGCTTTACAACAGATGTACGTTCGTACGCGCTCTGGATGGCAACTGATTATGGTAGGTAAACTGCTGGTAACAAATGATGTTTTTAAAATAAAAACCGACGCTAGAATTTGACGTCTTGACAACACCAAATTGTCATTGTTACAAATAAGTATTTTTTTTTAGAACGTTGGACTGAAAATTAGCCAAAATTAAGAACATGCTAAGAACACATCCGAGGCTGAGGAATGGAATCGGCAAATAGTTGATAGTGCAAAATTGTTGGCAACTAGAATAAAATACGAGAACAATTTGCAGGACTCATAATTTTCTCTTTCTGTATATCAAATATCAAAAATCATATCTTCTTAGATACAATACAATGTCTTGACAGCAGCCAGTAACTAAATTTTGTTCACAAAATAGAAACAATAAAAAAAGTCATAGTCGTGCTTGCCAAAACTTTAGCAAACTTAGAACCACTAACAAGCTTCAATGAAGTGGAACTATGACAAGTGTTAAGAAGGGCAGATTGTTTATGTCTGTATTAGAAATATTTTTAAGAACATTTGAGGCTAAAATCACCAAAATATTTAAGAACATTTAGTCTCGGGACTATTTTGAGGGACAAAAACCTTGTTTTGGATGTAAAACAGCAACATAGGCAGTTAGTGCGGTTTAGCACATAAATCTGAAGTTTTGTTGCTAAATAAACGAGTTACAGGTTTTTAAGGGCACAAAATATTGATGAATTGACTCACTGAGCATTTTTTTGTGTTACTATGTAGCTCGGCCCTGTTATAATCCACAATCCAGTGACCAGTACTGCATTGCCGGCACCTTCTCCCACAGTAAGTTTAACCAAAAAACCTCGATGCACTATCATTGTCGTATCACTACTATTGCCATCATCTTCAGCATCATCACTACCATCATCAATAACATCATCCTCATTACCATAATCCTCATTACCATCATCCTCATTACCATCATCATCATTACCATCATCTTATTACCATCATCCTCATTACCATCATCTTATTACTATCATCGTCATTACCATCATCCTTATTACCATCATCATCATTACCATCATCTGCATTACCATCATCATCATTACCATCATCATTACCATCATCATCATTACCATCATCATCATTACCATCATCATTACCATCATCATCATTACCATCATTACCATCATCATCATTACCATCATCATTACCATCATCATTATTACCATCGTCATTACCATCATCATTACCATCATCATTACCATCATCATTACCATCATCATTACCATCATCGTCATTACCATCATCATCATTACCATCATCATCATTATCATCATTACCATCATCATCATTACCATCATCATTACCATCATCATCGTTACCATCATTACCATCATCATTACCATCATCATTACCATCATCATCATTACCATCATTACCATCATCATCATTACCATCATCATCGTTACCATCATTACCATCATCATCATTACCATCATCATTACCATCATCATTACCATCATCATTACCATCATCGTCATTACCATTATCATCATTACCATCATCATCATTACCATCATCCTTACCATCATCCTTATTACTATCATCCTCATTACCATCATCCTCATCATCATCATTCGCATTATCATCATCATTACCATCATCCTCATTACCACCATCTTCATTACCATCATCACTATCATCGTTACCATTATCCTCATTACCGACATCATCATTACCATCATCATCGTTATAACTATTGTTGTTATTATTTATTATTATTTATCGTTGTTTTTTGTTAATGTTGTCTGTTGTTTTTGAACTCGCATTCATTGCCGCCTATCAGTTAGTTTTCAGATATTTTTAATTTATCATCATCATTTGTATCATCGCCACCATCGTCATCATCGTCACAATCATATGCATCGATGTCTTTTTTAATGAATGCTGTTAATTGATATGTTTGCTTTTCATTAACGTGCTTATTATTAGCTATAGTATAATGCATTATAGGTATCTGAAAGAGTGTTATTCAAGTTAAGCAAATGATAAACCTGTAAATTGCCAAACTGATCTGTTGTTTTTTAAGACTCCGGAGTATGAATCATTTCCAAAACGCACTGAAACATCAGGTTAAATAGTTGAACGATAGCAACTTTGGAGAAATATTTTTCTCTGCAGAACTTTGCTTTGTTTGTTCTTTATTTAACCATTTTTACAAACTCTAAAGCAGATTCAATTGCATTTGATTTTTAAGATGTTTACGTCAAAATTGCATAAAGATAAATCTACCAACTGTAGGGTTTAAGGATTTAAGTTTAAAGAGGACAAGATTGATGGAGAAGCATTGGAGAATGAAAAATAACTTTTGACACTGTCTCATTAAACTCCTTCATTGTTTAGATTTTGTCATTGGCAGGGAAATAAAAAAAATCAGTAAAAAGATAGCCGGGCACCTGCCTCAATTCCTTTCTGGTTACATTTTTAGGCTGCTAGTGGAGTTCAAGGTAGAAATGAGAATCCGGATACCTTGTAATATTTCGGTGTGGTTTATTAATCGCTGATTGTGTTTTGGTCTTTAGCGGAGCTTACCACAAAAGAAAGTTCTGTTTTCTCCTCCTGGGATTACACTTAAAGGACCATTTGTGAGTAGAAATTAAATACGTTTATATAATAATTATAATTTTTTTTTATTTCACACTATATGCTTATGCTAATTATTACTTTTTTCTAACACAAAATTGTTTCCATAAAAAAGATTTTTGATTGAGGTCCAAACTTGCAGTGTTATGTTTACGTACTGTTTCGATTTTGATTTGATTTTTCTTTTCTTTTTTCGCTGATTCCAGTTTCCATCGGTAGAGTTGTTCTTTTCACAAGTACAACTTCTACTTCACCTTATTCTGTCGTAAATTGTAATGTCGTACTTTGCAAGAACGGTTGTTATGAATTGTAATACCTGTCGTACATTGTAATAACGGTTGTCGTGAACTGTAATACCTATCGTACATTGTAATAACGGTTGTCGTGAATTGTAATACCTGTCGTACATTGTAATAACGGTTGTCGTGAATTTTAATACCTATTGTACATTGTAATAATGGTTGTCGTGAACTGTAATACCTGTCGTACATTGTAATAACGGTTGTCGTGAATTGTAATACCTATCGTACTTTGCAAGAACGGTTGTCGTGAATTGTACTACCTGTCGAAATTCTCGCATGCATTTACTTCCGCTGACTTAATAAACTGTAGTTGCGTTTTGCATTCAGCGCTCTGCATTCTGCAGTATACAAGTAAACATTGCAGCTCTTCGGAAATATGGACATGTGGAATCTTCTTCTAATTTCTCAGATTTAGTCAAAACATCATTTTCTACTGTTTAAAACTGGTGACTGTTAGTTTCAAATTCATTTGGTAATGAAAACAAAGTTCTGAAAACTTTATGTATAACAACAGTTGAAAGGAGTGTTCTTTACTTATATGTTTCCTTGACAGTTACGTATGATAGGGTTGAATTTCCCGGTGACCGGCCAGTTGGGCAGTATCGGCGGAATAGACTATCAGTGTTTTAGGCAGGCTCGACAAGCTAAACTGATTGGAACGTTCCGTGCACTTCTGTCGAACAAGTTGCAGCACGCCTCAACTATTGTAACAACGAAGGATCGCGGTTTACCTATAGGCAATTTAAAGGTAAAAAACTAGTTTGTGTTATTCACAGATTAATTTATAAGTTTTTAAAGAAACTGCCCTTCCAGTGATTGGCCGTGTTAAATCTACAAAAAAGTAGGACTCGTAGGGGAGGGGGGAGCTAGGAAAGACTTTGTCAATGTAGAAATTTTGTTGTAAAAACGCAATGCTTGTGGAATGTGGCTATAAGATGAACTCAAGTATTGATAACACAAACGTGCTAGTAAATAACGTGAAGCCACTCTATTAAGCATTATTGCCACGTTGGTAGTGAGCTTTACCCCTTCAAACTACCCTAACATAGGAACCTTAAAATGCTAGTAGCCATGGACAGCTTTTTCGGCCTTTTTTAGGCCTCCTCAGCATGATACAGCTAGCAAACAGATCTTGCATTGCGCTCTTACAATATATGTTCTTTTTGGGAACCTTGGCCTGCTTACTAGCTTTCTTGATTTATCTACTTCGGAATGTAAAAACGTTATTTTCTTGAATACATACGTGCCAATCATGGATCGGAAACTATGATTAATTCTTTCATTTGGAATCCAATAGCCGAAACTATAATTCTTCTCAACAAACTACAACAAAATTGCAGAATTTATTTTTACACTCCATTTCCTATAAAAATCTCTTAAGATTCCGGTAGCCGATCCTTAAGTTTTTTAAAGACTAATACAACAGTGTTGATTCCCTTGTGAAACATTTAAAGACACAATTAACAAACATTCATCAACTGGTATGTTTGTCTTTGCTTTTCAGGGTGATCAGCTTTTCCCGTCATGGAATTCAATATTCGATATCCCTTATGGATTCAATCCAGCTATACCTATATACACCTTTGATGGTCGCAACATTCTCGACGATCCCAAATGGTAAGTTAAATGATAGTGATGACGATGTCGATGGCAATGGTGATGTTGGTGGAGATGGCGATGGCGATGGCGATGGCGATGACATTCCGATACAATGACGATGGTGGTGGCGATGAAGACGCGATGACGATGGAGATGGTGGTGGCGATGACGATGGCGACGCAATAACGGTGGCGATGGAAACGCGATGACGATGGCGATGGCGATGAAGACGCGATGACGATGGCGATGGTGGTGGCGATGGTAATGGTGATGATGATGGTGATGATGGTGGTGATGATGATGATGATGGTGCTGATAATGGTAAAGATGATGGTGGTGTTCATGTTGATAGTGGTGATCTAGTGATGATGGTGATAATGATGGTGATGATAATGATGATGGTGGTGCTGATAATGTTAAAGACGATGGTGATGATGGTGGTGATGATGATGATGATGATGATGATGGGGCTAATGGTAATGGTGGTGATGATTATGGTGATGATGATGATGGTGGTGGTGATGATGATGATGATGATAATGATGGTGGAGATGGTGATGTTGGTGATGGTAGTGATGATGATGATGGTCATGATACTGGTGATGATCGTTGTGGTGATGATGGTTGTGGTGATGATGGTGGTGATGGTCGTGATAGATTTGGTGATGATGATGATGATGATGATGATGATGATAATGATGATGGTAGTGATGATGGTCGTAATGATGGTGGTGATGGTCATCATAGATATCGTGATGATGATGATGATGGTAGTGATGATGATGGTGATGATGGTTGTGGTGGTGATGGTGATGGTAAAAACGCTAAAACAACAAGGAATTTCTCTCCAATAAGTTTTCTTCAGTTTTATTCAGCACGGTAAACAAACAGCGGCTATGTAATTCGATTCATTTTATCAGTCACAATTTCTAAAACAAAATTGCCGTTAAAAAGAAACATTTCAATATGAAAAAAAACAAAATGTTACGATAAAAGGTTGTTTGTTCGTAAGGTTGTTTACACGTAAAGCAAACGCCTTATTTTTGTTCCCAAATAGTAAAATGAGAGCACTGGTCAGTTCTCAGTGCTTGCACAGCTCAGTTCTGTCAACCTCATGCTCGTTGGCACTTAGCGATATAGCTATTACTAGTATAATAATGATAACAACTTGCATTTTTTTTTTGTTTTTTTCTGTTAACAATATGTTGCTATTGTTGTCGTTGCTGTCCTGCAGGCCCTACAAGTACTTTTGGCATGGTTCAAGAAATAATGGAAAGCTTTATACTAATAATTGTCGCGGCTGGCAAAGTAGGAGTTCCATGGACACAAGCACAGCTAGCTCATTCACTGCAGGAAAAACTGTGTTTTCACCAGAAGAATTTTCTTGTAACAGTTTCTTTGCTGTTTTATGCGTTCAAATTAGCAGCCACACAGATAGATAGTCACCGCTGATCAATTTAATCAAATTTACAAATTATTTGCCAAAATTTGGCATTATGTATAGCAAACATAAATAGTTAACCGCATTTCTCATTCGAAAAACTTCTACTACTTTTTTGCTATTATAAAAGAGTTTCTTTTCAGATTTAAATACTTTTATTTAACGGTCTACGTTACAGTAATATCAATTTTGCTGAAAATAATCATTGCAAGAGATTCTACTTTAGTCTTTACTAATACTTAAAACTTAAGTTTCGCTTTTAAATCATGATATTTTTGGCCTTGATTTGCTGGCGTGAAACGTTCGTTTGTTTGAAATTTATATTTATAATGAAAACAGCAATTCGGAAAAATAACTCTTCAGTTTGCATTATCAAGTAAAGAACCAAATAAACTCAAAGAATCATTTCCCAGATAGGTTAGGACTAGGATCATATAAAATTCTTTCGTTTTGCAAGCACACAGAAAATATTTTTGTCTTGTGCAATACAATACTAATCAACAACAAAACCGATTCTTGTTGGGAATCGAGCAAATAATAAACAATTATACAATATTGGACTAGATTGAGCAAAATATCGTGATTTGTCACTGGCGAGCAGTTTCATTAGTTGCCGAAGCCAAATGACAAATCAGAATGTTTTGCTCAACCTAGCCCAATAACTGTTTTATCATTCGATCACTGAATTTTTATGTGGGAAGCATTAACTTTTAGGAGGTAAATGCCCGCTACCTCGTAAAATAATTTAAAAGTTAAATCGGCTTTTTTCAGGTTTCAAATTCATTGAGAAAATAACACGGGGCTGCCACCTTTGATCCCGAAACTACGCATGAGTAGTGTCATATTTGTAGCTAAACTCCGCCAGACGGTAATGCGCATGAGCAGAGTCATATTTGTACGCAATCATTTGTAGATCACGTGGTGTTCCTTGCGCCAATAAGAAAAAAAGAAAATTTCCATCAAATGCTAAGTTGGTTTAATCAACTCTACTCGCTCTGACGAAGGGTTAACACGCAAAACCTCAGCTTTTCAGTGCTTTCCCAAAGGCGGTGATCGAATTTTCAACCGAGAGTTGATTAAACCACGTACTACTAGTGTATCAACTAGGCATACCTTCTGTCTATGGCTGTGCGCATGCTCGTGCGCCGGTTTTGGATAATCGTTGGTTTATGTAGTCCCTAAGCTTCTCTTGCTATGTTTTTATTTCAATCTGTATTGATTACCTTAATGTTGTTATTATATTGAAACAACAGAAAAATCAGACCATCATCTCGTCCTTGGTTCGACAATCGCCTGCCTTGTGGTACTATTAATTGCCTTGGTTCTTTGTTTTGTTTATTACAAGTAAGTATTGTTTGTTTATTGTTATTCTATTGTTTTTCTGAGTAAAATGTGAAGGTTACAGTACACTTTAAACATTGCTTTCAGCTTATAACTGGTATCTTCTTTGTTTTAAGTCACACACCCTTCAACCTATACATCGTTGGAAAGGATATGAAATGTTCTCAATAATAGTATAAATTGTTCTTTTCGAAATTATTTTTGTAAGCGAAGACGACCTCGTTAATTTAGACTGAAAAGTTTTCCTTTGCGGAGTTCGAAATAACCTACATTTTGATTTCTGGAATTTTTTTTTCTTGTTAAAAAATTAGTTTAACTTAATTAAAATCCAAAACTGTGTCAAAGATTTTTGATAGCATGAGATATTATATTTTCGAAGACTTATATATGCGT
>JAOBAY020085891.1:0-10476 GCA_025331085.2 Zoanthus sociatus
GATAATGACATGACTTTTTTCAGGAATATTGTTTATTTGCGCCCTTGTAGTGTCATTTGCAAATGACACTACGCGGGCGCAAATAAACAATATTCCCAAAAAAAGTCATGTTATTCCCTTATTGTCTTAAATTATCATTGATACTTCATTCTTGTATAGCCTTTTTAGACATTTGATAGTCCTGTTGATATACATCTTTTACCATCTGATTATATCTTGCAGACTTAACAAGAGATTTAATATGCAAAAGTAAACCGGAACACAAACTGAATGTTTCTTGGAAAACAATATTTCGTTAAGACTTATTTCATCATTAAACAGTAACTTTACTGGGGGTGGGGGGCAGAATCCCCTTTTTAACTTTTTTATTATTCATCCTAAAGTGATGAAATTTTGCACAAATGGTAATCACCATGAGATCTACTCGATTTTGAAATTTGCTTAGGCTTAAAGTTGATGACGTCATAATGACGTCATAAAACATATTCTAAATGACACTTTTGTTATACTTGATACAGAACGCAGATAATTAAAAAACAACATTAAATATCATATTTTATTAACATAACGTAACATGCTTTTTAACAGGAACTTTAGAATCATAAAAGATTTCTTTGTGACGTATTTATGACCTTATACATTACGTGTTTCTTTTATGTTATTGCAGATATTTACCACAGTGATGGATTTGAATTAGAATTTGAATTAATATATGATTAATGTTTATAAGGTTTGCTCTTATGGCAACATATGCCGCGGTTGAAAAGAATAGGAAAAAAAAGAGGAAATTTTGAAAAAACGAAAAATATCTTAAAATTCAATATTTTGTCATTTTCACTGCGGCTGTTAGCAAGACTTTTAGGACTGGGGCGAGCACTTTTAAAAGCATGCAGCATTCAAACATGGCCGATTTCTCCCGGGGTTTGCACTTTGTGAGTAAAGTCTGCCCTACAGTTATTAAGTTTATTGCCTGGCTATGAAATCAAACTAGAATCGCAGATTATTTTCCAGCTTTAATGTTACCTAGAGCTTAATTTGGCAAACTCGAACAAGATCGAGCTAGTAGATTTTTTGACTTTTGTCAACATATATGGACCTTTGTTTCTCAAGGAAGTAGTTTTTAAAGTAAAGATGGGAATGACACTGCAAAAAAAACGAAGTAAGCATATTGACTACGGATCCGAGGAGGATCTTGCATGGCAGTTTTTTTTAATGACAGGCTATTCATCCTTGGAATTAATGGAAGCAAAATCAGATCCAATTTCCGTGCTAGGAACCATTTGTGTATCCTTGGAACATCTACCTCTAAGGAAAAAATGTTTGCACAGGCAAAAAGAAAATTAAACGTTAAAGTTTCCCGGCTGCAGGCTTTACAATCAAACAGTGAAAAGGTCTTATTACTCTTAGCGACCGAGATGCATTTAGGTAAGACTATGTACTGCATGCATTTCCTGCTGTCAAACGACGATACAAAAAAATTGCATGCTCTGACGAAAAGACCATAAATCTTTAGTTTTGAGAATGGATTTCAACTGCTTCAGAGCATTTATCGGAACCAATATTGTCTTTATGTTTTTAGTATTTCGTTCACATTTCTGAACATTACAGTACCACCGTGTTTATTAAATAGATTTAAAACAAAAACCATCCAAGTATTGGTGTGACGGCAAGCTACCAGTATGTCGGGATGCAATACAAGCAACCTACTCAGTTTTCAAGAGCATTACATATACTGTACTAATATAGTAAGGAGTTGTTATGTTAGTTTGACTCAGTGCAATTTAAACAACTCAAGGTTGATTATTCATTTGAGGATAGAATCATATATATCATTAAATTACTATCGGATAATCAGACGAGGAGATGCGAGACGTAAATCCAGCGGGAACAGACAAAAACTTATAACCAGACACTCAGCTACCCTGTGAGTCTCTGTAGCTCAGTGTATGGGTAGGGAATCTGACCGGTAATCAGGAGGGGTTCGATTCCCTTCAGTGACACGGCTCAGTCCGATGTGAGTTTCTTTACCCTGTGGGTAAAGCATCTGATTGTTAATCACTTTCTTTTAACTTTAATTTATAATAACCAAGTTGCGAACTCAGTCCATATTATTACACCATGTTCAATATTGCGAAACAACGTCCTTCAAATAAACTGATGTGGTTGGTAGCGGCAGATGGTGTTCGGACCAGATACAGCAGTGTAATTAATGTTTAACGGCAAAAGGTGAGATGTGCGGACGATTGATTGAGCTTCGCGATGGCCTTGATATACAGGACGATCGAGTTTTTCAGAAATAATTGAATTTGAATGGTTGAAATTGAAACGCACACAGCCTGCAGGTCTAAATTCCTTGTAGCGTCATCAACGAGTCAACTTTACTTCGGATGTTAGAAGACTGTAGGCGCATGTGGTTGCCGCAGTTGGTAAGATTTCTGCTTTCTAACACAAGGTCCGCAAGTTAGATCGCGGCAGTTTGCCGTGATTCGAATATTTGTGTGACCTTCTTTTCCACCTAAGCAAACTCAGATTTCCATTTTCCGGGGTAGGTAAATGAGTACCAGCGTTTGCTGGGAGCTAACCTGCGATGGATTAGTGTCCCGTCCAGGGGGAGTCAAAGACTCTCATTCCGCGCTTAACACTACAGAAACCGGAGATAAGCGCCAGCTCCATGGGCCACTAGGCTCGTAAAGAATTTAGCTTTAACAGCTAGCTAGAAGACTGAAATGCAATATATCAAATCATTAGATGCCATTTCAAATTTTATATAACACATAAGATAACCAACAAGTATTTTTCACATTCATTAACCACCAAAGACCATTGTTTGTAAACTGGATTGTATGATCAATTATGGTTTTTCGTTAATAATTTTTGCCAAAATGTTTTTCAAAAAATATCAAAACAGTTGCTGCCAGTGATATCTACGTTCTAAGAATTGCGCCGATCGCACGCATAGTAAAAAAAATACCCTTTTATTTAGTTGGCTTCTATGACTTGTAGTATGCCCACACTTGCAGTAATGCGCTAAGAAAAGATTGAATGTGGATCGGAACTTTACGGAGATATGTTCCTATAAAATAAAAGCGGAATTGGCATGGGTAAAAACCGCTTTCGAGCAGAAAACCCGCACAAGCAAAATCTCATTTTATTAACATTTCCTTTTTAAAAGACAGGTTTGCGATCCGATACAAGTTTTAAAATATTAAAATGTAATTAATTTTTGTTATGTACTTGTCACTTGTATGGTCAGTGATTGGCCGAAATTATCTGTTCACTGATCGCAAGCAAATTAAATTTACTTGACCAGTTACTGTGTTAAAACCGCATCGCGTGGCTGGAAAAAACTCAGGAAAACCAATTCTCAACTTTATTGTTTTGGCGTTTTTCCTGTTTCCCTTCGAATCAGCCTTGGGGTAGAATTTCCATTAGAGTTCCGCATCTACCGCTATGAAATGGTTTAACACAGGAAAAGGCAAACGTAATTTTAGTAAATTTGACAGCGTCTCAATTTAAATTGCAAGCAGCTCAAAGAATTTAGGATTCCAAGCAATACGGTGAGCTCCCATGTTAAACCAAGTTTTAACAACGCTATTATATATGAAGCTAATAATTTGTTTGTTTTAGTTTGATTTGTAACGGAGAACCAAACTCCACTTCAAGTGTTACTTATTTGTTACACTATAAGACGTAAATATTGTTCTTCTAGCTCCCGTTAACATTCCTATAAACTGAGTGTAAATTAAAATTATAAAAACACAGTAGCGCAGCGAGGCAAAGCAGGTGACCCGCCATTTTCAAAACCTAAGCAAGATTTGTTATATATTAAATCAGCTTTAAAGGCGCAGTCTGTCAGTTGAACATATCTTTGGTTTTAATATCCAGATTACAAACTCATTCTCATCCACAAAATAAACGGTTATAAATTTCGTGGTGCAAAATGATAACCGCAAAGACAAACAGAGAAACTCGAATTAGTTAAAAGTATAATTATGGAGTACAATTTTCAATTTATAAGTACTAAAAGTATTTAAGAGCATGGTAGATTTTATTCATACAATTAGTTATGTTTGTTTAAACAAAATATAAAGCTTAACTACGTGTTTTCATAACACTTTAAAATTATAAATAACAAATTGTAATCTTCTTTATTGAAAATGAAAGTCAAATATTTGTGTTTGTCACACAAACTAACGCTGTGGATTAGGATTGTTTGAGTTTTATTAGCAATCAACGCTGCATGTGCGTGGGTAAACGGCGAAATTGTAAATCTTCACGATAACTGAAATTACCTATTTTATTTATCCAGGAGACACTGAAAACTACCATTTTCGATCATTGTCTGGGTTAAACTTTGAAGCATTACCGACATTGCACCTGGTAAAGCTGTTAGGTTGA
Organism: Zoanthus sociatus; assembly: GCA_025331085.2. NCBI lineage: Eukaryota > Metazoa > Cnidaria > Anthozoa > Zoantharia > Zoanthidae > Zoanthus > Zoanthus sociatus. Next base: position 4,399 of record JAOBAY020085891.1, read on the forward strand.
TAACAATGTTGTTTGATTTCTAGTACAAAAGATTTACACCAACAGAACTAAAATTCTATTCAAAACTGGTATCAGAAAAGGTTCTATGAAATTGTTAGGCAATGACTGAACAATAACGACATTAAGTCCAACATATTAGCAAAGAATATTTCAACGTTATACGAAAGCATAAAACAGGAATACTTAAACAAAGCGTTCGGCTATAAGATCTAATACATTTTTCAGACAGCAAAAACTTGTACATATCTCTTTTGTTTCGTAATTGCCCATTGCTAGTTTGCCTAAGAAATGAAAAGAGAGCAACTTCTAAAGTAACTTTGATTACAATGGTTTAACTTCATAGTCATAGATTTATGTAGTTAAAAAGTTTTATGGATTAACGAGCAGATGCCTTATATGCATGCAGAAGTTTATTTCTTTGTCTTATGTGAATGTATGGTCATCATCTTTTTGATCAGAAAATAGTTTAAGAAAAAGTGGCAAAGCGTATAAAAACTTTTCAAGATTAAACTTTTTTAAGTTAGTATAATAAACTTAAAATGTTCTCCGTACTCAATAAAAAAAAACTCTCCTAGAAGGGGAAGCAAGCCCTGACATCTATCGTACTGATCTCAAACAACATTCTAATACTAACCTACAATTGAACTTTGAATACAAAATACAAACGGCTTTATAATCAGCTAATTTCAATGTCATTCAAAACTAACTGTTCAACTCAAATACAACTTTATAATGCGGTATATATACCTTTGTAGAAAAATGTGAAAACCTTTGTTACTGAAACAATGAGCAGAAATAAACCGCAATCTTTCTAAATTAGCGGTTGAACTAACGAAAAGCTAACTTTAAATTTAATACAGTTGCAAGAACTGATTTTGCATGCAGTATTGAATCATACAGTGTAAAGTTCATCAAAGTCAGACCAATTATTTTTCTGGTTTTGCGGCAGTCAAGTTATATATCAGTTGGAATACACTCTTTTTGTTTTATAAGAATATACTTTGTAAGAATATTGAGGCTGAAATTGGCCATATTCTAAGAATATTTTAAGAATAATGTGAGGCTCAGATTTTGTTAAGAATGCAATTTTGCATGTTTGAAAAAAAAACATTACTGATTACTTATATTGCAATTGCACTCTATAATCCCAAATGGCGAAGCCATGTATAGATCTATTACCTTTGAAGCTCTTCGCGATCGATACCACAGTTATTTTACAAATGGAAATTCCGTGTCACCGATATTCCCGAAACAAGGATATTCGTGAGCATCTTTTAAGCTTAAAATCGGCCAAAAAGTAAGATGATATCCAGCCTCGGTCCGAAAAATAATATTATCAGAGAAAAAAAAGAGCGTAAATGAACATTTTACAGTTATGTTATTTCATCTTTGACCTCGTGCCATAGTAGGTTTTCTTATACCATTGTGAAAACGAACGCGGTCAATTGGGTTGTAAACTTTTCAGTGCAATAATGCGGAGAGTTTCTAGAAACAAGAAAACTTTTTTAAATTAAGAAAATTTATCGGTTGTAATTTTCTAGGGAATAGATTTAGGGAAAAAAATATGTTTGACAAAATGCAAAAGGAAAGCAAACTTTCACATCAAAAGTGATAAAACTGAAAAGATTAGAATATTAATGTTTCCCTACACGTACATAATGTCATCCTTATGCACCACGGCAGTAAAATCATGTTTGAAATGAGCGTGTAATGCATTTAAACAGTTTTTAATAAAAATCACGCTCTGCTGTCAAAATGAAATTTGCCGGATTTTTTGAGATTTGTTTTAGATCTGTAGTTCAAGAAAACTATTGATATATGTGGAATTGTTTCATCCCAAGTTAATACCCAGCTAGTAATCAATTGAAATTCTTTTCGTTTCAAAAGGAAAAATCTGAGTTATATATTTCTGCTGTTTTTTATATTTTTTTCATCAAAGAATGTAAGCTTGAAAACAAATCGTCAATTTTTCAATTGCGCAATAGCGTGATAAACCAAACTTAAATCTCATTTATTGAAATAACCGTTAGAAAGAATGATTTTAATTATAGAAAACGCTTGCATAATCTTATATCTCAGTTAAATCAGTAAGATAAAGGTATCAAGAACTTGTCAGTCAAATAGACACAAACAAAAACTTGTTGTGTTTGATATTAAAAACAGCTAACAAAAACTGAAAAAGTATATAGTTCAGCTGGATTCTACAAAAGATTTTTGATATTTTACTTTTCATCTTTTCAATGGCTGTGTAAGAGAAAAATGCAGATTTCGATAAGCTCTTGAAAAATATTAAAAGCTCTCAAGGATTGAGAAGGAATCCCAAGCTTTGTAACGCTATTATAGTCTATAGTCATATGGTATAATATTTTCTACACCGCTCTATTATAAGTTATAGTGAACTGTGGCCGGTTTTCAAAACAGCAGTTGCTTATTCAGTTATTGCTTTCTTTTGCAAACAACATAATTACTACAACAGCTGGAGGCAATGGCTCATTAACTTTTAAAAGAAATAATTCATTCTGTTTGATTCAGTGCTTTTAATTTTAAAAATTGACTTCTTGTCACAAGTTGAAGGTTTTGTAAACGAGTACAGTTGTTTTATACCCAGTGGCATTATGGAAGAAAGTATATATACATAAGATTGTCGTCATGAGTGTGTTCTTTTTATTTTTCCGTTTGTTTGACAAAATAACTATTAAAAATTACAGCAAGATATAATTTTCTCTAATATCTTTATGTTGTAACCAAACAAAAAGGATAGAATATATTTACATAAGATACATATTTACTTATTTTATGTTTGGTGCCATTGATATAAATAAACAAAACTAAACCAAACCATATATACCAAATCAACTTTAGAAAGTGTATTATTTCAAAGTTTTTCGACAAAAATGTTTTTGTTTGTTATATATTCTCGTTTTATAAAACTAATTTACTCTCATAGAAACTTAAGAGTTACAATCTCTTTTAAATATCTAAAAATATTAACTTTTCCTTTGTTATCTGTATAATTGGTGTATTTGAACGGTCTGAAGGACCAACCATTTTAAAAGAAAAGACCTTTGCGCCGGGGACAATTCTTTTCAATAAAATAATCACCAGGCAGACAGGTGAAGCAAAGTGTCGTAGCATGTCGGTCAATTATCTATTAATAACAGCAACCGTAAAAATACATCTTTTGTACGGTTTACAATTACTCCAAATTGTGCCGTAAAAAGGGTATAAATGGTTGCTTCGCAAACTCATAAAATTTAAGGAATACTATAATCTTCTGTATTGCACTCGGCGAGTACTTTAGCCGGACTCCACACTCGGAGGAAACTATCCTGAATGCTGATCTGCCCAAAGCAATACCAGTAAGAAAATTCTTCTTTGTAACAATATAGTATTTAGTGCATGTAAAATGTTTTTTAATGTGATGTTTACAGTTACTTTTACATTGTGATGTGATGTGATGTTTACTGTTACTTTTACAAACTGTTAGTTATGTTATCCAATATCAGAACATATTTACTGTTGTCAGTAAGGATTTCTGCTTTAGAATGAAAGATAATTTTAGCGCATTATTTGTGCATGGCCCCTTCTCTGCATGCCAAAGTTAAAATTCCGGACCTTCAGCCTTCTATTATAAACCCAGCATATAATATAAAATTCAGCTTTTGCAAAGCTATAAAACTTGTCTGTAGATCACCTATAATAGTCTTTGTAGCTATGGGTAATAGAGCCGGTCTGTCAGTTGCTGGAAAAGGCACGGCTAAAACGCTGGCGTCAGTTGATCAGATTCTTTTTGAAGTCGTATGGGCTCTGAAAAACAGAATTTCGTTTTTTCAAGCGAACAGCAAACCATAAAATTGATCTGATATGCAGCCACCTAGAAAGCGGGTCGTTGAGGTATACGTATTTGCTGGTCACCAGTCCAATAAACTGACTAGTTGACATACGACCTCGCTCCTCAAGCATCCCTTTAAAGGTCATGAGAGGCTTCAAAATTAAAATTTAGAAATTACTATTTTCAAGGGTTTTTTTTAACTGTGAAGAGAAAAAACGGTAGTTTGATGATCTTCAAAATTTGAAGGTTTTATCATCGCCCAAAGTAATGTACGAAGGAGACTCGAGAAAGCTAGTTAGCAGCAGACGAAAAAAGATAAAGACAATGCATAGTTAACGCACGAAAGGGCAGCTTCGTATGCACTATTTACGATAATACCCGCTACCCGCCGGTGTAAAGTGTTTTCAAAATGCTCATATTAGTGGCACCTATAGTACGCAATCAATACTGACTAGAAACTAAAACCGAGAGATAGAACTTGATAGGAATTAAATGATTCTTTAATAAGGACGCGTATCAAAAAAATACCGGACCTTTTGTTAGATTATTAGTGCTCTCTTAAAATTTCAGAGAATTTGCCCCCCACTAAAAAAATCCTAGCTACGGCCATGAATCTATAATTGTTCGTATATACATTCTAAATTTCAACGGCAGTGATCAAACATATACATTTTGAGCTACAGTTGACTAAATTATATGTTTCATCTCGGTATATTTACCTGAAAATTTTTTTCACATGTTTTTCTACAAGCACCAACGATAGCGTTAAACAATTGCACTGATAGAAGTTAATTGTAGTCTACTAAGGGTTAAAGACTGGAAGTGAGTGGTTTGTTTACATATACACTCACGCGCTGGCAACACAATGAACGAGAAGTTTGAATAATGAACGATGTCCGAAATTGCTTTACAAGAAATCCAAACTTCAACGTATCTAAAAGGCGGGAAAATTGCTGGACGTGCGCCAAAGAGCCCGCCAAATTAAATAACTTGAGTGTATACTCTGATAAAGGAGAACTTTAGCTGAAGTAAAAACTCAATAAAAATCACTTTGGTTGATATAGACAGTGATTTGAATTTTCTGAGGACTCAGCCGTCACAGATAGGCCGAAATCACGTGATATATTTTACAAACGCGGATTTTTTACAGTGAAAAAGGTTGCTTATCAATTCATATTAAGACACCATAAACTAACGAAAAGCTTACTTTTGGTATCTTAATGACTCATTTGGCCGCCTCTCGAGTCTCGACCACCACTCGTGATTGTATTTTGTGTATCAGAGTCTACTGATGTTCTTCTCATTGGTTTCGATAAACGGTTTGTTCTAAAACACTCCGTATTTTTTTTGTAAACAAGTTGCGTCATTTATTTGAATAGAAACAATTTGAAACTAAGTTGATAAATTAAACCGTTATAAAGACTGTATAACTCCTTTACGACTTGCTACATTGCCAATATATAACTTTGTGCTATTATTGCCGCTTGTTTCTCGCCCCATGTAAGGTAATCCGGAATCCAGAATTCAGGAAATTTTAGCCTGTGGAATCTGGAATCCAGCAACTTGTGGACCTTGGAATCCGGAATCCACGGACATGGAATCCGGAATCTATGGACATGGAATCCAGAATTCACGGACATAGAATCCGGAATCCACAGTGTGGAATCCAGGATGCAAAGCTATCTTGAATTACCTTACATGGGCCGATTGCTTCTATCCATAAATAGACCTTGTTCGAACAAAAAGCATACATATTCGTAAACTATCAGTTAATTGGGGGCATTTATTGGAGTTTGTGTATCCAATAACCTTAAAGGGAACCTGGACTCCAAAATTAGTTTTGATATGTTGAAGTTCATATATCTGAGATTCGAAAAATGTAGATTTTAAAGTGATCTACAATCTGTATTTAAAAAAAAAACTATTACAAAAGGGGCTAAGTAAAACCTTATTCCATATTATACTTTTAACGCGGACTCAGAACAGTTACTCCTAGGCCTGATCGACGTCAAAACATGAAATATAATCCTGTGCTTATCACAGGAATTGTTAGTCAAATTATAAAGTAAAGTCTTTACTAAAGACATTTCATTTAATTTCTATAAAACTATATCTGCCTAAAAATCACCTTCATAAAATGTTTACAGATTATCGAAAGAATGGAACGTTACATTTTAACGTCGTGACGTCATATCGTGATGATCTTGTTAGATTGCGGGCGCAAGTATGGCGTCTTCCTTAGTCAA
>JAOBAY020085902.1:0-18414 GCA_025331085.2 Zoanthus sociatus
AAATAAGTGCCCGCGGAATTTTGATTTTTTACTGCAGAATTTCCATTTTTTGGCCGCAGAATTGGACAGAAAAATGCCGCAGAATTTTAATTTTTTGCCTGCGGAATTCCAGAGTGCCTGATAAAAGAATGCATAAAAGTGAAGATTAATTGAGCTGATTAAAATATTGTTAAATATTTTCAATTTAAAACTAGTTAGAGACTGATCATGGCGTAAGTTACGAGGAAGAGTGTTCCAGGATTTGGCGGCGTTATACTTAAAAGATGATTGAAATTTAGCTGTCTTGGCAAGGGGCTGGCCGATAAGGTCTTTATTTCTTGTATTGTATATTTTATGAATCTGCTCCGAGGAGTGGAAGTTATGAATGCACTTTAAGCAATTACGAAAAAAAGTTCAGACTTCAGCGGGACTCAAATCCATAACCTCTGCGATATTGGTGCAGTGCTCTAACCAATTGAGCTATGAAGCCACATCTGTTGGGAGCAAGTCAATTTTAGTTGGTCCCCTGCACCACTGCATATGCAGTACCAATCATATAATTAAAATATTTAAACACTTTTATACCATTTTAATATTTTAACTTTTTGGCGTTCTTAATGAATAATCACATAATTGTTATAATTCAACTTTAAATGGCATAGAGGGACCCACTAAAATTGACTTGCTCCCAGCAGATGTGGCTTCGTAGCTCATTGGTTAGAGCACTGCACCAGTATCGCAGAGGTCATAGGTTGGAGTCCCGTTGATGTCTGATTTTTTTTTCAGGCTTCTCTTTCGCAGTTGCTTTAAGAGAGTTTCATAACTGCAAAGATCGTATCATAACGTCATTATTTTCCATCTGTAACAAAGAGAAAGGTGATATACGAAGTTAACATTTATACTTTAATTTCTTTCATGAAACGGTAAATTCTCACCACTTGGGGACAGCCAACCATAATCCCCGCATCATTTTTGTGCTTCATAGCGCTTTGAAAACAGACTTGTAGACCAATCAAAATTACAGCAACACTGAGTTTAAGTCATCACATTTTAAGATTTTTAAACAATAGACCTCACATTTCGATGGTTTATATGACAATAAAGCATTTGGGATGTTGGAAGAATTCGTAATCATGAGCTGCGATACTTCAGAATATGCACAAAATTCCTTAATGGGTAATTAACCAGCACAGTAATTCATCGATAGCTGATTGACCAGTTAGAACGTGCGTATTGACTTAAGGCAAGGTTAAACTTCGATTTGCCAATTTTGATTTGCCAATTTTTCTGTACCATATACTTTTCATGGGTTGGCACATAGCTCTTCAAAATGATGGTTTTACCACCATCTGCCAGTTAACTTATTTACCTCCCTAAATTGAAAAAAATAAAACCCATTAAACGTGAAGAAATACTTCTACTGACAGCTATGATTTAGTAGCTCAATTAATGCTGCACCAGTATTGCAAGTCACAGAACTCAAAATTTTAGTTTTTTAAGCTTCTTTGCAATCTTTTGAATTTGGTACATAATTTTCACAGCGTTCTTGCTTAATCAGCTGTACACTTTTGAGTGAATTGATGAAACTGATGTATTTAGTTTTAAAGATCAGTTGTTAAGAGCAAAGCACTGATATCATAGATTTCCAAGTCTCCCGCCTGTTGAATCCTGAAATAATTTTCTGGCCAGGAAGGTCATGAGAACTTAATTAATGACCTTTGAAATCTTGGCCCAGTTTATCAAAAGTCAGGGTGAAATTTTAACTCATGTTCTTGTTTCTGGTTTTACAGGTTAGAATTTGACTTGTAAGTTTGGGATTGACAAGTGTTATTCTTTGAAAAGCAAAATAGTTTTTGAAGAATCAATCCTATTTTAATTTATTTTCTTGCTTCCAGTCTTTCAGGGAAGGATTTTAGCTGTAAGATTTGGATTAACAAATTTTATACTTAGAAAGTCCCAATAGTTTTCTAAAAGAATCGTTCACCTTTCCTTAAAGGAGAAAGTGCCCTTTGAATTCTTGCTCAACCCGTGGTTAAAGCTAACCAGCTTATAAATAACCTAGCCGTGGATTGAAGAACTAGATATCCGAGTTAGTTAACAGTGATTCATCTTATCTAAAGGTGTGGCAGACATAATGTTCTTATCTTGAGAACGAAGCAAAGTTTGTGCACTGGAATATTAATGAAGTATACAGGGTGCTAGATATGTTTTTAAAATGGCCAAATTTGTGAACTTGTTTTTTTGTCTAGGCTTCTTCATTGCCATTATCTGTGTTGGAAAATAAAGATGAAGACGTGGGGGCTGCTGTGATTCAACAGCTTCTTGGTCGGTAAGCAAGCATTACACAAAATTGAGACCCGCACAGGTCAAGTCAAACTAAACTTATTAAGGCATGTAGTATAAGCGACTAATACCACAGCTTTTATAAATTTCCAACAGATTCCTGATTAGTCACTGTTGTATTACTAAGGGCAGTATTTTTGGTCAGCAGTTGTTCTTTTTACTCTCATGTGCAAAAACATTCCTCTAGGACATAAGCCCATCAGCTTTTTCATAGATCGAACTTGTTAAGATTTTGTTTTTCATGCAGTTATACACAGCTGTATGTTACAATTCTTCTCGCCCACAAAATATGGCAAGTGTTGCTCTTTAATCCAGATTTGAAAGGTGATATAGAGGAATGTTTCTTGCAAAATAACTTGCTCTGTTCTCAGTTTATTTATATAATTTTTTGAAAAAGCTGTCGTGTGTATGTCCTTACATTGTTTTAATTCCATTACCAAAACATGCAGTTATTCCTCTCGGTTTCATGGGTTCTGATTTATTTTTATTATTTTATTTGACATTCAGTGTTATTGGCCATTGATGCGTAGTCGAGTTTCAAATTCCAGGACAACTCTTGTAGACTAAGAGTTGTAACTAATTCTGCTATTGCAAAAAAAATGAAAAAAACCTTTCACAATAGAATAGTTAAATTTACCTTTTTTATAGTTTTGGAAAGTATTCAGTTCTTTTTAATATGTAGGTAGCATTACTGTTAAAGTTTAATTCGTTTCCTGGATATGAAAGTTTCGTTTTGATTCTGTGGATTGCTAGTCAGAATATCTGTTTGGTACAAATAGGTCAGAATAAACTTGTTGGTATCCTCTAATTTGTTATAATTCTGATTTTGCATGCCGTTGTACACGCTGTATGTTATATCTTCTTGTCAGGTATGGAAACGTGCAGTTTGACAGACTTACGAGAACAAAACTGGTGGATTCCTTAATAGCAAGGGTGAGAAAGTTTTGTTGCTTTAAACTTTTTTTTCAAAATAGTAATTAGCATAAGTCAAGATAGCCTATTAAGTCAAGTGCTGACCATGATTGGAACTTCAAACACACGAAACCATGAAAACCTAGAAAGGTAGCAAATTTTAATAATTGAGAAAATTAACTGGGAATTAAAATATATCTGAAATGGTTTTGAAATTAATAACTGTATATTAAAAATGATACTAAAATGATATTTTAAAGTTTTCCTCTGGAGAATAAGGAGTCTTTAATTCTTTAACGTATTGCTGCATGTTGTCATTATCTTATTTCCAGCTAAAAGGAACAGGAATCCAATCGTTTAAAGCGTGGATTTGCAATGCATTTGAAAACGGCTGTATTGAAGAGCAAAGGTATTTACATACCTATTTATATCAAGTACATGGTTTTTGTAGTTTCCAGGGTGTCAAGTTTGATGGATGTCAGTTGTTGAGCTTTGTACGCAGAAACCATCAGAAGCTATCCGTAACTATTTTTCGTTTTTGTAATTTTGGTTTCATAATTTAGGTTCTGTAATTTCTTTTTCATGGTGGCTAAACATTACCAGCTGTAAGAGGTACCAGCAAGCAATTATTATTACCTGAGTACTGAACATAAACGTAAACCTTTCACCCCATGGAAATTAAATAAAAAAATCAACTTTTCCGCCTGCTCAGATACTTTTACCACTTACTTCAATTAAAACTATTTAACAATTAGACCTCAAGGACGAATGGACTACAAGTCAATAGCCGATGAGGCTGTAGGCCGAATGGGCTATTCAAACTCATAGACCATGAGGTCAAGAGATCTAATTGTTTTAGTATAAACCTACTAATCAGATAAAAAAGCATGTACAGATTAAATTATCGATGAAATCCTCTGATATTATAACAAAACGGGGCTCATTTTTTCTCTACTAGTAGGCTTTTACAAATAGACCCCTAGTAGAGTAGCTAATCAAAATGCAGAATGCGTGTTACACCTTGAATAGGTTTATACTATAAAATATTTCACCGTGCCGTCATATAGCCTGGTGAAAACCCAGCCGAACGTTTTGGGAGAATTCGAGAGCAGATTAGTGAAAACTCGAGATGCAGTCGAGGGTTCTCACCAGCTTAAAGAATTCTTGTTCTTGTAGGAATTCTTGATCAGGTGAAAACTCTTGAATGTGTTTTTACCGAGCTATGAAGGCACGGAGTAATATTTTATTTCTTAATCAAAAACCTTTTAAGAAAAACTCATATGAAAAAGTTGCACTTCAAGGATGATTGAACCACAGCTAAATAGGCCTTAAAGAAGTCTAATGGCTTTAACAAGCCAATTTGTTTAGCAGCCATGTTTGAAGTGTGCTATTTATGATTTCCTGTTCGAGTGAAAACAGTTCCTCGTAACGCACATCAGCCATGTTGTGCAAATAAGGCAGTGGATTGAGATTGTTTTGATCATTCTTATTGTTTCTTACTGAAACCAGAATTTGTATGAAATACACAAGTGTGACTGACTGTGAATTCTGATAATTATTTTCCGTTTTAATCATCTCCCGGAGTATTACATTAAGACATTACCAAGTATTTAGTAATTTAACTTGAAACAGCTAGTTATGACGTATCCATTTTATCAAGTAACTTTTTTGAACATTTTGATATTAAAATTCTTTAGTTAATGCTCTTTCTAATTTTTCTACACAAGGCCCTCAACAAGAGAAATTGATGTAGCAAGGATATGCCTTTTGAATATGGTATGATGTTTTTCTTTTATTTATGCAGCGTAATAAAGGTACAAATACTCTTTTTTCAAACGAAGAAGCCCTGCTTTAAGCTTTAAACTTCAAAATACAGTTTGGAAGGCAAACGTAATACCAGAAGTTGATTTAAGGAATAAAAAAGGTGTGATTCCTTGGAAAGCACCTTTTAGTAATATTGAGAAGGCACGGTGTAAAACGTTTACTGTTTACATCCTATCAAGGAACCTAAGCCATTTCATAGCTAAGCCATACCGGTGAGGCCCAAAAAGGCAGAAACAGTTATCCAGGATTGCTAACATTAATTAGGCTCACTTATATTTATGGTAGATTTAAGGGTAGTGCCTGTCGCCTTAGTGCACATATCAGTGGTTTCGAGATAGCTACTAGCAGGCATTTGCTATCTATACTTTATTTTTATCATTGCAGTCACATCCCACAAGCATTGCACTTTCATTTTTATACTTAAATCTTCTTAAGGAACCTGAGCCTGTTTGTTAGCTATTCCAGCGAAGCCATAGTGCCCATATTGGTCGCTTCAAGTTAGCTTTAAGCACAATCCATGACTTTTATACGTGATTTTTATCATTGCACAGGGTTTGTACGTCATCTGGAAATCCTCAAATTTCAGGATTTTTCATTCCAGGCCTGGAATTCCATGTTAAATGAGTTTTTTTAGAGCGACCTGGAAAAATCTTTGAATTTTAAGTCCACTCCGATCGTTAATTGCATTCTAACATGCCGTAGTTTCAATTTGAAAATAAAGGACTGGGTGCAAGGGTATTTGTGCATTTGTGCATTTTCGCTGATGATATAACGTAAGTTGTTCTCAGGTCATCACATGGTTTTGGCATTTCGCATTCAAGTAATGTATTGTTTCTTCCTTCTATTGTTCCACTGACATGGTAACAAATTGTTGAGAGTTGACATTTAGCTTAATGAGTTGAATGGATATGTTTGCTTTCTGCAGTTTTTCTGTTGCCTTAAGAAACAGTGTGCATGTATCAATAAAAGGAAGAAAGTTGGTATTTTGGTGTTCTAATTGACTTTATCTTTACATTATCTCCCGTTTTTCAAGACTTTGAAAACATTCAGCACATCTGCAAATTTATTCGAAGCGTTCTGGAATTATCCCACAAGATTAAAGGCTGCACTGTTTTTTTATTCTCTTCTGTAGTGACTATCTGGCCTCTAAAATTCATCCCCTCACCCCTAATTCCTGCTTCCTCCCTCCTCCCCTCCTTATTATGCCTTGATGATGAAGTCATCTTTAGCTGCTAAAATACAGTTTCATTACTTATGTAGTTATATGTCAGCTACCGATGTCGCTTTTGTGCTGCAAATGTTATGGGTTTGCCAAGACCCAAAACAATCTTTTTTCAATTCTAGCTCTTCTTTATTCTGCCAACGTTACACTTCTCACTAGATTCCTAACTTTCTTTACAACAGAACTCTATATAACAGACCTTTTATCATCTATCATTGCCAAAACAATCACGTCACTTGACACAAGTACTTGCATTTCCACGTGCTATCATAGTACATCATAATATGTTTATGTTATTTGTGAAGAACCTGCACATTCATTTTTGTGATGCTCTCTTCAGTGCATTATGGTTGTGTAACTAGATATTTATCGTTTTTCTATTCTTTTAAGCTTCTTGCTTTGGTGAAGAACAGAAGTTTGGAGCAATTAGAAGATTGTTTAGGCGAAACACTGAGTTTCTTGTTGAAATATGCATATTTTCAACCAATGGAAGATGATTGCTCTGCAATGGTAAGGACAGAAAATGTGTGCTCTGTGGAATAATGACTAAAATAATTTAAAACTATTTCTTTTTCCAGCTTTTGTTGAGGAAGTGCATCAATACCATATTTTGAATTAAATGTTCATATTGATTGTGTGGCATCATTTGTGGGAACCTTTGATTTTGACCGGTTGAAAATTGTAGGTTTTTGGTAAGTTATTTATTACACTCCAAAATCCAGCTTAATTGGAAGTCAGCGAGAATGTTGGTTTTTCTAAATAATATCTGGTTAATATCTACTTATTAAGTTTGGACCACTCAACTTTAGTTTTGATTTTGATCTAAACCAAAACCTAAACAAGGATGCTGGACAACCGATTTGGCCATTTTACTATAACAAAGCATTTTGATCAAAGGTGTTTTTACAGTGTGTTCAAGAAAGCTACAAAATATGGAAGATATCGAGCAAATATTAGAAAGAAACGATAAAAAATGTCTCATTTAGCAATGTCTAGAAGTATTTAGAAATTCAAAGTTTGATGAAGGAACTTGCAGTGGTAGGGTAAGGTAAAAAAAATAAACATAACTGTATGAAAAGACCATTTGCGCATTTGTAGTTGCTGCTTTCTACAATGACAGAGGACTCAATTTGTATAGTTTAGCCTCAATATGAAGTTAAACATTCCTAAATGCAAACATAGTTTTACACTAGTTACAATTCTGTGTACTGTTGGAGGTGTGACTTCTCATTCTATCTCACTATTATTTAGCAATTATTCACCAAATTGGAAGTGAATAGTGGTTGTTTCGAACAGCTTTGAAAGAGCTAGTTACGACACGGGTTTCATTATTGATTTTCGTATTTATTCAACACGAGACAAGGCAAGACACAGAAGATGACAGGACATGGTCAATGGACAATCTGAAACTAAATATAACAATCCTTATGTTTACAATCCTTGAATAGTAAATGATGTAGGATCTGAAAAACTACTTACATTTGTCCGCATCGTAACCTTTGAAAACATTAACCATTGTTCATAACTTTCTAAATAACTCATACAGTAAAACTGAAACTATAACTTAGCCAACATGGCGCCAAACTGAACTGTCAAAAAACCAATGTGCTTTTTATTTACAAAACTGTCTCGTCCCAGTCTTTCTAACGGAAACAGATATACAACAGAAAAAGTAAAAAGTAATAATAATAATGACTGGTTTATTAATAAATCACATCGCAGTAAAATACTGAATTGCATAATTATTTACAAGCTGCATTAGATAATGGAGAAGTGTTTTTTTTTTTCAGATAATTCAGCATGTTTCTGGCCAAATCTTGACTTCCCTTCCCACTACTCAGTAATTCAACATGAAATAAATAAATAAAATTACTACAACTGAATCTGGGTGAATAACAATATAACTTTCAATTCAACAACATGTAAGTAATTTTCTGTTTCAGTGACCTTTCCAGTGAGGTGCTGAAAAATATTTTACGATTACAACTTTTACCAAATATACCAATACAAAAAAAGTCTTTGACACCAAACTTACTCAAGCGAGTTGTATTCGAGAGGTACTCCAAGAGCACATTAATGATAAACATTTTTGTGATAAAAAAATCCATTTTTCTTTATTAAACGATATAATTTTCCATTTTCAGTGAAGTATTTGTTGTGCTTGCAGCTTTTTATATTGCAGTCAGTACTCTGTGAGTGAAACACGAGTGCTAACACAGATCGTTGCTTTAGAATATTTACCATTCTTTTTATTTTTTCATTTCAATGTATTTAGTTGAGTCTTTGAAATTATTTGTTTGAGCGAATGCGTTTCGACAACTTGCCTTTTTCAAGGCTCGTACATATGTGATTATGTTCAAATTCTATTTGGCTTTTTATACCCTCGCATTCTAATAAGGTAAATTAGTTCTAATTCTGTGATGAAACGGAGATTGATTGATTCACTGTCCTCAGATCGTCCCTGGATTTTTACAATGTATGTAAAATAAATGGAAGAGTTTACGCCCTTTTCATTATATTAATGTCTAAGACAATTTATAAACTGAATAAAGGTCTTTTGTGTTAATTTCGTCAGCCTGTTCTCTTGTTCAGGGCTCCAGGTTGTATTTTTTTAATTTTTTCTCCCAGAATAGTCACACACGCAGTAATTCCTTATTTTTTACCTTTGGTGTTTGCATTTTATGTATCTGCCTGATGATCGCAATGTCTATGTCAAGGTTGTGGCTGTTGCTATATTTTGCAAGAAGTGATCGGTAAATTCACAGCTGTTTATAGACGTTCTTATGTTGTTCCTGTGATTATGTAACCGAATGTTGACATTGGTTTCACATTTGTCAATATACTGTACTGTAAATTACACTTCTTACAGTTTATCATGTAAATGACCCATACTGACTGGCAATTAACCGGATGCAGTATGTGGTATTCTTTGTCACCATGCATACGCTTAAACGTGTGCATTGTGTTCATATTCTTATACCTGTTGCATTGTGGCTTGTTGCAAGGCTTGGATCTGGATTCCTCATCACTTGCTTTGTTTCGATGGAATTTACTTCTAATATATTTCGGATGCTTCTTGGTTTCCTGTATCGGATTAGTGGGCATTAATGGAACATTTTTTGGTAATTGCTCTTTTGATTTTGAAAAATCCCACTGTCTTTGAAATTTTCACAATGTACATGGTGACTAATGGTATTCGATCTATTCCTTTTATTAGTGACCGTTGTTGGATCAGCCATTTTTTTTGGGTGAATGCCAGTACCCGTTGCATTTCGTTAAATATGTCTGCCCATATAAATAAACTAAGTGCTGCGGCTAATAGTATTTACACAACATAAGTCATATCCGTAGGTTTTTAGATTTAGACGCAATTAAAGCACTCATACACACATTTGTCACTTTGTGCATAGACTATTGTAATAGTCTTTTATACAGCCTTGCAGCCTCTGAACGTGCTGCCTCTAATCTTAACAAAGTTCAGTGGGTTCTAAATGCTGCCGCAAGGCTTGTCTTTACCGTGCCTTGCCATTGTCACATAACGTGGTTGCTCTATGAGCTGCATTGGTTACCATTGTTTTCAAGGCTATACATGGCAGCGTGCTACATTATTTAAGTACTGTAAGCTAGTAGCAATTAAACAACAAGGACATTATAATCTAAGGTTGTCTTCAAATTGTTTGTTACTTGCGACAACAGTACCAAGATCTAGAGTAACACTAGGTGACAGGTCATGTCAGATAGCTGCCCCGACACTGTGGAATGCGCTTCCGCACGAAATTCGTTTAATCACTAATTTCAAGATTTTTAAGTGCCATCTTAAGTGATATCTGTTTAAAGAAGCTTTTTATTGATAATTCGTATATCTATTTTACTATTTATTTTACTATTTTTATCATTTTTATATTACTTCACTATTTCACAATTAGATTAGTTAGGCTTCAGTATTCTTATTGTAAAGTATATAATTTTAATGTAATGCGCTCTTGATCATTTTAATGTGAAATATAAAAAGTTAAATATTATTTATGGAAATGGAATTACATGTAAAGTACTTTATTATGGGGCTGTATTTATAACCGAATAAACAAGAACAAAGACAAAAACAGTCATATTGACTTAGAAGCAATTTAATTACACACCTTTGCATAATGCCATCAAACTCGGCACATGTTCTTCGGTGACTCTAAAAATATTAAGTGAGAAACAACAAAGAATCCCGAGCATGCGCAAATGACTACATTCAAAAGGTGAAACAGTTTTTTGGTGTATATTAATGTGTTGGTGTAGAAAATTGTTCATTGATAATATCAATATGCCTAAAAAAATTCAACATGTAAAGAAATGGAGCACCGATATAACTTGTCGTGTTCTTGAGCTGCTGGATATCCATACCCATCTTGGCCCCCTCAGAATGCTGGTTCGGCCAGTTACCATATTTCTAGGCTGGAATCAACCAGGCCATTAACATGTGGTAGGAGTGAGGCAAAGGTAGGCCTTTGCACTACATCCCCTAAAACGTGCACTAATGATTTTCTTTGGTTCTATACCAACAGTGTGTTAAGGAATCTTTCTCTATTAAGGTTTTTTCTTTGCTGAAACTGTACTATTGTTATTGATATACTTGTCAAATATTCCCTTGAAACACTTTTCCACTGTTACATAGTATATCCATGCTCCTGATATAACTAAGGTTTCACCAAATAAAAGAGGACTATCTTCCTTGTCGAGGTCTTTTTGCAACTGGACAGCAAAGTTTCTAGCGAGATAATGAAGCTGGACAGCTTACTTGGTGTGGTCCTCTGCAGATTGATTTAAGCCTCTTATGTCCTTCACACTTTGAGAGGTACTTTTTTACCACCCAAGATGTGTACGAAGAGTTGTTATGCTTAGTACTGGCTTTAAAAGCTTGTATGAAGCAGCCGGTTCTGAACACTTTTTTCTCAAGATTGAAGTTTATCTTAGTTGGGTTCTTAACTATGACTGATTTTTCTATGAACCTCACGAAGATAAACTTTAAGTCAGGTACTTGCTTCATCGAGAGGCAAGAAGGCTCTTGCTCACCACCCAGCACATTACAGCATAGGAGAACAGTTTTAACTTATAGTGGGCTATTGCCCACATTCTAAAAGATGTTAATTCCCTTAAATTTCACATTTAACATTAACAGTATTAATTCAAATGAATTATCGAAATATGAGGTTTAATCTTTTACAACAGATCAAAATACTGAAAAAAATTAACATTCGAAAAGTTCCAATTCTAACAATTACAAACATGTAGTTTATGTATTGTAATGAAACCAGCAAAAGCAAAACAGCATCAATCACAGATGTTTTAGGTGAGATGCATTAAATTAAGGAGCACAGATTAAATTTTATGCAGAAGCTACACTTCCATAGCATGTTTTTTCTTCTGAAAACTCTGTCTGGTACTTGTTGGCAATCCTTGTGTATACCACTTTGAATAACAGACACACTCGACCATGTCATCTTTATTTGAATAGGGAAGGCGACAACTACAATAGATCTTCATTTTCACATTTCTTATTGGCCCAGGAGAATAAAAATAATGGCCGTTCATCTGACAATGTCTGGCCAGGATTGAAACTTTAAAGTTGAAGGATCAAAACCATTGCGTAAAGCAAATGCAATTGAAAAGACCCCATAGTCAACGCTATTGCTTTGCTGAGTTGCACTTGATGTTGTGTTATTTCATTAGATTAAGTGTATAGCAGGGAGGTAATCTGCTTTTTTGTAAACATTTATACTCGTGTGTATTTGCTGTCATAAATGTTTACAACATTATGTTTCTGCATGCCAATACTGCTAGCAGATAGCCAGTGGTATGAGCCCGTATGGAGAATTTGTACAAATTCACCATGTACCACATCAAACTGCCCAACAATGCCTAGGGCTGTTGACTTTAGCCCTTGCATGTTAGGATATTGCCATTTTTAATATTTCTTGAGCTTTCCCAATGTGCATATCTGTCAAGCACCCATTCTTCGAAGGGATATCCTGATCTCTTTCATCTAATTTATATTCTGGATGCTTCACCTTATAAACTGACTTTCCACTCATCTTTGTTACCTCAATTTGTAATAATTTCTCTGTGATAATACATTCTGCTGTAATTTTAGGTTTCTTTTTAGGGACATTGTTGACTTTCGGATCTTGTGGCAGTTGACTCTTCTTGGCGTGTTTAATGAGTTCTGTTGTAAACTTTAGATACTCTTACGTTTCTTTAAGTGTGATGTGTAAAGCTTCTCTGGTCATGTGTATGAATGCCTCAGGAAAATAGACTTTCAGGAGGCACTCACTTTCTGTTGCTGGGAAGCTGAGGTTCAATTGTTTTAGCTCAATATCATGGCGTTCATCAGTGTAATTGCCATGGTAGACGTTGAATGAAGTATCTCGATGCCCAAGACATGGAGCTTCATCGCCTTTTTCTCTTTTATACAAGTCAAAACGCCATTTTTTCCCCTAATAGCCTTTATATCCTCCAGCTCCAGTTTTATTTCTTAGGAGGACTATAAAGGGAACTATATCACTTTTTTTTAGTGACTCATTTTATTCCATGAACTAACATCTGTTGGGGTGGATGTTGGTGCTGCAGGTGGGGCTTGAATAGACCGAGTATGGGAAGAGGGACCTTCATTGGATTTTTATACTGGAGGTGGGGCTTGGATAGACTGAGTATGTGGAGGAGGAGTTCCACAAGGTGTTTGTGCTACAGATGCGATGGCCTTAGTTGCTTTACATTTATTTGTTTTGCAAATTTTTGTTTCTATTGCTATTAGTAAGGCAACATACCCTCTTCTGTATTCACCTCTGAAACTGTGTATGTCCCAAGCCATGATCCTCCAACTTATGTCCTCTTTTTGTTTTTTGTATCATGTTCCTCCTGAGTACCACATCTCCCACTTTGAACGGACATTGTATTTGCCCAACCCTCTTCTGATATTGTACTTTTTGCTTTTGCTGGGCCAACTGTATATTGGTTTCTACTTCTGTAAAAAGGTCATCATGCAGTTGTTACATTACTTTGCCCTCCAAAATTGTAGATGTTGTACCATGTTGCTGTTTCCTGCAAAAATCCTATTACAGGTTGAGGCACAACAAATAACTATAACAAATAGTTATTACTTTCAACTCTTAAAGATCAGCTATTAGATCAAATGTAATAGCAAGATTGTAGGAATTGTTGTACTGTATGTCACATATTTCTTAGTACCTCTTCATTAACTGATTAGTTTGTTCATCTAAACCATTGGTTTGTGGGTGATAAGGGGATGATACCCTTTGTTTCACTCCAAACTTGGCAAACAAGGATTCTGAGACCTGCATATACTGTAAAAAGAGTTAAAGATAAAATAATTCACGTCAAAAATGAAAAAAAAAACTGTTTTTAATTACACTTCTAAACCATGTTGCAAATTTTTTTGATGAATTATTATATATGAAGTGGCTACATGTTTTTTTTAATAAGAATATACTTTACATATAAGAATATCTAGGCTGAAAATGGGTCCACTGAATATCCTGGGAATATGCCCAGGCTCAGATTTATTCTAGATATGCAAATTCGTATGACCCTGCACAAAGTTTGATTAGAAGTTTATTTTTTGTACGGTACTATCCCTTCTTTGGATGTGACTTGTAATGTCTTTATGTCGTTAAAGAACTGTCAAGCAATTTAGAATCTTATACTGCAATAACATTCATTGTTGATTTTATTTTGTAAAAATTCTATTTTTTGATCAAAACCAAACAGCCGGCCATATCCACGCGTTTTTATAAGAACAAATTTATAAGGCTCAAATTGGTCAAAATATAAAAAAAATTAAGAACAATCTCAGGTTGAGGCTCTGAATATCAATAAAAAGGTTTTATATAGCAGATTTACTAAAACCCATAGATTAACCTAGCAACGAAGTATAAAACAGAAGAAGTCTCATTTATTATAAAATGCGAGGAGTTTCGCTTTGCAATGCTTGATTGTTTTTGTTATATTTAGTTATATGGTCAGTCAGATATACCGGTATGTATGCACATTGTGTAATTTTTTGGGTGAGCGAACTGAAGTGGTGGAACATTTAGTTCTACATGCATTGAACATTTTATTGAGCCTGGTCAGTTGTATGAATAAATATAAATTATAAATATAACATCGAAGTAATCTTACAGAGATAAATAAAAAGTCATCTTTTTTTCAAAAGTTGCTAGAACTGAAAGAAGTAACTCAAAAAGGTCTCAGAAATTTGTATCTTGTTAAAAAAAATGTTTTTTATGGGCAAATTGCGTGAAAAATACAATGTTTTTTGATAACCCAGACTCCTTTTGGGGTATGGCATTTACTCTTTTCAGTATTCATTAACTTGGTCTACCTATGCCGCGTAATTTATTTAAACGGATTTACTTAGCTTAGTGAATGGTTTATTCAGTTTCCTACAATGAAGCCATTATTTCTTCATGTGTAGTAATGGTTAATTGATATATTGCCTTCCAAGGTTTAGTCTTTTTTTATTTCAAGACAAGGTCTCTACAGAGGTGTTACACAGTCCCCAACAAAACAGCTACCTGCTTTCCTTCTTCTAATTTGTAAGTGAAGTCAATCAAGTTTTCCCTAAGAAAAGAGTTTCCAAATAGCACACTTTGCCCACAGCTAGGAGAAAACAGACCCAAAATCATCCTTATAATCATTTTCAAGTCTCATCACCCCATCACTAGTGACTTGCAGGAGGTAGTAATCATTGTATATCCCCAGCTGCATCTCGACGGTTGCGTTGTTGAGTAGTTGCCAGAAGCTGGAATATAAAGGAACACTCTTTGATTCAGATCAACTCTTTGATAACTTCTGGTTTCTCTGCTGTGTCTGTAACACCATCATACTCCAATGAGGAATGCCTGTATAGGACACTTACGTGAACCAAAATGCTGTGACTGTATTTCATCCTGGTGTCTACAGGCGTAACCTTCAGAGTAGTCATGTATACAGAGGATGTGGCCAAGAGGCAAATGTGTTATGAGTTGGTCACACTGTCCCCTCTCCCTCTTGGCAAGAAAAGAATGGAATGGAAATGGTTTTAAAAGTTCACAGAAGTAATCAAATAGTGCCTTTGGTGGTGTTTCATTATTAACCAGTGAAATTTTTTAAATTTCTTTGCCATCTGTCTCAAGCTTTCCGGTAGGCTGGTAGTCCTACCGTTTCCACCTTATTTTTTCTTTAGTTAATGATTCTTGGGGAAGCAAGAGGAATTTATGCGCACCACATTCACAGCACTCTTGTTTTAGGCAGGCAATGTTGTGAAACTTTTTATCGCCTTCTATTAGACACAAGGTATGGAAAGCTATTTCTCCAACAGAGGAATAAACAGTAGCAGGGACTCCCTTTTTTCTTTTATCTGTCCCTGAAACTTCATGTAATCTTTAAAAACCATCTGTATTTCAACTTGCTGATGGCACATGCATGTTTGGCAATCTCTTTCTTTCGCACTGTTAACAAAAAAAGGCTTGAGTGATTCAAATATTCTTTGCCCGATTTTAACATTCATATGTTCTTTCATAAACGTTTGAAACTCTTCCGTCTGAGATAATTCGAGCACATGGAGGTCTTTAGCAATGGTTGTTAGTGCTTCAACTCCATTTGGATCTTCTGGAGTTCGCATTACTCCTTTTGTTTAAAAGTATTTTTCTGGTTCGAGGACTGCTGCTCATTTCTAGCAAAAGATTTGCCTTTACAGCTGGAGTGGAGGGCATTACATTTTTTACTTTTTTCAATGCCTGTTTCTTTGCCATGCAGTTTGGAAATGCTCTTGTTCATTTGAGGCTAAGCTGTTGTCGGCGGATGTTCTTGATTTCTGCATAGATGTTGCGGCTTAAGATCGCACAAGTGATACTGGTATGTATACAGATTCAGATTTGAAAAATGGCTTGGGTGTCAATTCTATCAATTTACCACCACCAGAATCAGTCGATGGGATGCCAGGCCACAAAGTACATTACTATATTGTAGGGGATGATGCATTTTCACTTTCCATGAATATGATGAAGCCCTATCCACATAGAAATCTAGATCAGCCAAAGAGAATCTTTAACTACCGGCTCACAAGGGCTAGATGGGTGGTTAAAAATGCATTTGGAATTTTCGCAAATTGATTTCGTGTATTTTTAACAACAATAAATCTTAGTCCAGAAAAAGTGCAAGATCTGATCCCAGCAGCCTGCTGTTTACACAATGTCTTGATTGACAATAACAAACAAGCATACTTGAGTGCATGTGATGTGGAAGATATTCATACAATGAGACTCACAAAAGGAGCATGGAGGAATGATCCACTTTAATAGGATTACAGTCAAACTTGGATATCCAAAATTGAATGCAAAGGAACAAACACAAAAGTTAACAGAATACTTTAACTCTGAAGTAGGGTCTGGCAAGACAGCATAATCAGTCTATAAAACTATTGATTTCATGTACAAGGTAGCTGCTTGAAAAAAAGATTACTGTACTAACATGTAGACATACAGATGAGCGTTCAGCAATGTGTGGTGCTAAAAACTGAAGTTTTTCCAAAAGCCAAACGGTTCTCTTTGTTGGGTTTTTCCTGGCACTTCCACTGGGTGGGGCCCTTCTAGCTTTCATGTAGCTATTCCAAAGCAATCTTAACTTTGTTTTTACCTTGTCAACTAGGATTTGAAAAATAGTTTAGTGAAAATCTTTCATTTTATCTACCACAAATTTTTAGCGTTGACATTCCTCTGGGACATGGTTGGGTTTTTTCAATGAACAAACTCTTAAGGTGAAAACCCAGGCCATTTAACTTATTACATGACAGGTACCCACATTTAACTTGACATATTGACACTAGTAACGCTTAAGATTTTTTATTATGTACCAATCAATTCAAAATTTCAACATGCAATTTCCAGGAACTTGAGATTTTTCAAATTCCCAGTTCTCTGCACAAAAAATGTGTTCAAATGCCCAACCTTCATACAGAAAATTATGAAAAAATTCAAAATAAATAAGAATTCGACTCTTTTGGGAAAACTACTCAAGGAACTACAGTATTGAGGTATTTCTTGAAGTTTAATTTATAGTAATTTTAATAATTGTTATAATTTTTATTGGTTTGTTATAATTGTTATAGGTTTTTAAGCATTGTTTTACTGAAAAACGTCCTTGACTCGTTTTTAAACGTCTATTCAGGTGATAGAATGAATTTGTTTTTCAGATTTGATGCTTCTTTCAAAATCAAAACAAACAGAAGTTTGAGACCAATTAGAGCGCGCAAAGTTAGTCGGCCATATAATAAATAGGTTTCTTTCTCAAGATACAATGGTGTGTCTATACAAAGTATAGATACTTCCACATTTAGGGTATTTTAGCCCACTCTTGCTAGGTATTAGCAAAGACCTAGGAACTGAGATGAAGGATACAAATTATTATATTTTAAGAACTATCTTAAGATATTCTAGATCGCTGTCATATCATTTCCTCCCAGCATAAAATCAAGTCTTTGGCACAAGGTAGAGAATTCCAATCACTAGTCATAAAGTATGAGCCTTAATAGTCAGAGTCCATTGTATATTAATGATTTTTTTTAATATAAAGAAGATAGAATATAATCTAACGGGGAGTGGTACACATCTAGAGTAACTTTCATTTAATTTAAAATGGTTACATAGATCTTTTACATATTTAGCCAGCCAGTTATGGAATAACTTGCCATCAAATATCAGGGAATCAAAGGACATTGAGTCTTTTAACTATGCTCTTAAATCCTACATGAAATTATTTTTATTTTTGTACATGCTGCCAATCATAAAAAAACCTCCGTAAACTCTTAAATTATATGCATCTTCAAAAGACGTTATGCTAATGATCTCCCCGGTGTGAAACACCGTGTAACTGGCGTTTTAAACTATTTTACCAATTTCATCCATCTTTTTAACATTTTGACATATTTATTTTTATCACACTCTGCAACACAGCACTGAGCACTTTGTTGAACAAGTGAACACTTTTAATTTATCTCTGCGTAGATTTGTGTGCCACACAATCTGGAAATAAGCTTATTTCGCTGTTTTACACCTATTTACAAAGTGTGTTCACCAAATCTGCTAAGATTG
>JAOBAY020085903.1:0-10476 GCA_025331085.2 Zoanthus sociatus
GGTACACTTTAACCCTCTGTAACTGTCATAGACAGGGTAGAATTTTGTCCACGGTACTGCCAGTGTTAAGGTATCAGAAATAATTTTGTTTTTAGGGGCAGAAGGAACAAGCAGTCATCATCCGTATTCAAGTGCTTTATTAGTACCCCGCTTGCGGCTTGACTTGACAAGCCACACACGTTGTATGGCTGTCTTTATACTTCATGTCATAAACAGAATATTGAAATACCCATTTTTTTGTCATAAACAGGGTCAGGGTTTGACAATACGGGCGGCACACCCCCGCCACCCATATGAGGTGGGAGTAACCCCACCCTGCCCGGGACAGCAGCAGTCTGATTTAAAGACTCCATAGGGCAAAGACTCCGTGATGGCGGTTTATGATAATTTTTGCTTGGCCGGTTGTCAAAGCAAGATTTAAGCCAATCGGTGTTTTGATTTGAGGCTTGCCACCTCGTGCGCATGCTCACTTCATTCAAACTGTCATGGTGATATCGATACCGAGCAAATCGAAGAACGGGTGATGTAAATGATAATTCTTAAGTAGGCAGTCTTGCGCAAGATTGCAATTTCCTACCAGGAAAAAACAGGAAAAAAGAAACAGCATCGTTTCTAGATTGCTCCGATTCCGCCAAAAACCCATTTGGCAGCTTTGGCTCAACATTAATCTTACGGTTTCCACAAGCGTTCTGTTTATTCTTTCTGCATGCTACTCTGTTCTGTTCTGACGTCTTGGGTATCGTGACGAATCCCCTTACTCTTTAAACAACTCCTTAACTCTATCGACACGTACTCGCCTCCGTTATCTGTATGCAGACCTTTCAGCTTTTTTCAGGTAGACTTCTCTGCCAACGCCTTTTATTCAAGGAATTTCTGGAACAAATTATCTTTGCGCTTAAGTATATAAACCCACATATGTATTGATTCTTGTCGTCAATAAATGTCAGAAAATATTTACCTTCACGCAAGGATTTAGTACTCATTCCCGCATACCTCACTGTGCACTAAACCAAGTTTCTCATCAGAGCGCCTACCTCCGTCTTTTGAGAATTTACTGCGGTTATGTTTTTTTTCCAAGACTTACAGACCTCAGGCTCCTCTGATACAATGTAGTTAAACCCCCAACCATATGGTTTTAGCTAACTTGCTCAGGTTCTTTACACCGAGGTGGCCATAGTGCCGATGCCATATATTTCCCTTGGTTTCCTTTGTTGATTTGTACGATGTGAAATTCATCACTTGGCAACTTCTGACAAAATTAAGGTATAGTATAAGTTTCTTACCTTAGGTCTAGGAACTGACACCCATCTTCATTGAACTCAACTGCTTTTTCATTGTTTGTTGCTTTCGATACGCAGAGCAAATTGTACGACAATTTTGGAACATACAATACGTCATGCTGTTTATATCTCTTGGATTTGTTATCAGTGGTAAAGACTTCAGAGCTAACTTGTTTGCACACGTTTTCCTCTGACATTGATTACCAAGTTTGGTTGACACCTCAGAAGGGGCTGTTGGGTCCCCAATCAAATACAATAATGGTGGATTCACGGACAGCACAATAGTGGTCAGGGCGCGGTCTCTTTTAGCGATGTACTTTGAATATTTTTCTTCTTCATCTTGTGAAGGTTCTTTCTTGGTTTTGTTTACAATATCCCAGAGTCCGTCTCTTACCAGGGCCATTCTGCACTGTATCTCCAAGTAGAATTTTTTTTTTAATTCAGAGGAAATATTACGACCGTTTTTAAATCTCGGATACTCCGTTGGACTGAGCAGTGAGTTATAGCTGGGACGTTCTCATTTGCATAAACGTTTGTGCAACAATGTTTATTGTTTTAAATCCTCCAGCTTGCTTTGCGCGGTTGGTTTGTATATAAGGCGTCTAGATCCGCAGTGTTTGCTATAGTAATTATACGGAAATGGGTTTCCTTTGTTTTACTGTTTAAGCGTTCTTTAATTCGTTTAGGGAATTGGTTTAACTTGCTATTTTTAATGAATTGCTATTATTAATGAATGTTCTTCGAAAATTTAAAGCCGAACTGAGAAAAGCAGGAAAAATCTAGGATAACACTCTTACTTTTTGACCGAAATGTTAAACAACTTGTGTGTGGAGGATGTTAGTTTTGATCTGAATATGCGCAGTATCCGTTAGTCGTTACATTGAGACTTTTGGCCTTAAGCAGCCATTTCTCACAATTACACAGACCTTACGAATCGACCGCAACACAGTAAAGCTAAAGACAAGGTAACAAAGCTCAAAATGTTTCTTTAAGTTTTTGCCACTGGGCAAAAACCTGTTCGGGAAAAGGAAATGAATACTGAACACGTACCTTTTATTTTATTTAATCATTTAATCAGCAATGTTTCAAACAGCTATACAAGTATAATAATGCGACTGGCTGACATAATCGAAGTGCTTATATAGGCAGAGTTTGAATGGCAAACCAAACTTTACACTGGGTACCAGTGAGTGGCTTCTGTATGAGTCCTGTACGGTCAGAAGCTGCCTTGCCAGTCGATCCTTAGAATTTGTTTCGCAAAGATCGCTGTAGTGGAGCTGGAGGGGGGTTGCTGATTTTTTTCCCTTTTCATCCACCTTAGTAAAGAACAGACCTTACACGAATCGACCGCAACACAGTAATGCCAAAGACGAGGTAACAATGCTCAAAATGTTTCTTTAAGTTTTTGCCACTTGGCAAAAACCTGTTCGGGAAAAGGTACTAACATCCTCCACTTCGGGGCGGAAATTAGTACGGTCAAGTAAAGAGACTTCCTTGAACAAGGGCAAGGCCTTGGTAACTTTCCAAGCATCGGAGATCTCGCTTTAGGAGATGCTGCGATTAATTGAAATGTGCTGCTAGTGAGCTTGAAATAACGGGTGAAGCAATCTTGAGAAAGTAACCATCGATCCCGTCTAGCTATTCTAGCAGTCTTGTTCGATGGCAGCCGGGAGAGATTCATCTCGACATAGTCCACTGTGATGCAGAGTGGGATGGTAAATGGAGACGTACCAGCAGGAAGTCTAGAGGACACAAAGATGTACTCCCAATTTGGTTTTTCGGGAACATCGCCCAGATACATAGAAGAAGTAAAATTGGCAAAGTAGATGTTAAACTGATTCGCTATTTCAATTTTGTTGCTCACAATATTACCGTCAATTTTTAAATGGCTGGAAGATTTGAGAATTTTGTAGGACTGATATTACGGATAATTTTTCACATTGCGATAAATTAAACGCACGTTTGGCACTGGGGATCATATGAACCACTTTGTTTTAAGCGTGCTGGTATGCGTCTCAGTTTAAGGAAGTTTTATGACAAACCGCGGACAGCTGTTTCGTACAGCACGATATAGCTTTTCAACCACCATAACTGGAACACGCGGTACGTACCCGTATCATCAATATATAGAGAATATTACACGGTGGCTTGAGCATATGAAGTTTATCGTCGAGTGGAAAAAATATTTTCACGAGTGAGCGCAGCGAATAAGTGAACTTTTCTTCCACGAGAAGATAATATTCATATGTTCAAGCCAACATGTAATTTTGTTTTTATTACATAGATATGAGTGTTTTGAAAATAGAAAAAAACTAGACAGAAAAGACGGGAAAAACGAAGGAATGACATCAGCAATATCTTCACTAGTGAGGATATGGAAAATATGTCACTCGTATACCAGATATAGTTTCATATGAAATCTACGAGTGGTGTATTTTACAGTAAAATCCTCGTATCTATGCTATTCTAATAAAAATGAATACAGAATTACTACAATCAAGGGTCATAGTTTAACATCTTTATCCAAGAAGTTGCAAAGATCTATCCATTTGCAGATGTTGGAGCAAAGGTAGTACTCAGAGTTCTCCCCATAGCACGGTACTGTGGCCCTGTGCCGCTCTGCTCTTATTTGTGTGCTGCTCTGCTATTTTTTCCCAAAAATATAAAAAATGGAAAACTAAATGATTACAAACCCCAAATCCTTTTTTATATGAAAATTTTTCTGTAATTCTTTGGAAATATGATCAACAATCGCAATCTTTGCTTGCTGAAATGAGAATAATGTCACTTGTTGCCTCATGTAGGTGTGGTCACTCAGATTCTCCGACACTGATTCTAGGATCATCAGATTTAGATTTGGAAGTAACTTCATGAATATTAATAAGCCTTTGCTCTGTTACCTCTGCTCTTGGAAGAACCCTTTGTAGTTTCTCCTCTGTCAATTATTATCAAGTCCCTACAGTAAGTGTTGATTTGGCTGGAAATAGAACCTGAGCTTCCTGTACAATAGAATGGCATCTTACCAACTACTCTAACCAAGTGGTTAATATTTAATTATTAATTAAAAGTTAGATTTTTGGTCTACTGTACAAGAACATATTAACCCTTGTCCTGCTAAAAACGATTTCATCTAAATTAAAATTGTCCTAACTTTTGAACCTGTTGACGAAACCTTATTAAATGACCATTCATTTTCTTTGTCTTTGCAAGTATAATCTAGAAATGTCTAGTATGGTTTTGACTAATTGTGAAGTTTTTGTATTTTAAGAAAATTAAAATTTTTGGTTTTCAAAAATCTAGCATGTAAAGGGTTAATCTTGTGTAAGGTCTGCTCTACTGTATGGAACAGAAACATGGGCATTTACATTCTACTCAGATATGATCGCAGGATCCTTAGTTACATGGCAGGGGGTGGGGTGGCAAAACGGAAGGACTAGCAGTGATATGGCAGAGTTGTGTGGAGTTGAAGACCTTTCTGTTAAGTTGAGGCAGAGAAGACTGAGATGGTTTGGACATGTGAAACGATTAGAGGGGGTGTGTTGGGTGGGGTGGGGGAGATGAGAGTTGGCAATGCTTTTTGTTTCAAATTATGCCGTCATAACTTGGCATTGACGTAACTCACGGCTATCGCCAGTCCCTTTCAGGACGCGGCCATAAACCAAGATGGAATAAACTTTTTTGGTTTCAAAGTAATATAAAAAAGTATCATTTGAACAAGAACAAAAACGTTTTCACAAATCGCTTTAAATTGTATGATAAATAGTTTGAAATAAAAACAAGAAATAGCTTTAGTTGCACGTTAAGCAAAGTCGTTCTCAAGAAGACAAATTTCAAGCTAAAGCCGTTCTCTCAACAACAAGTTTAATGGACAAAATGTGTGCACACTTGAAATCTTGTCTTATTACTCGGATCTAAAGGTCTCTAATGATGATGATGAGTTTTCCAGATTAAATTATTTGCTGATGCACTTCAAAAAATGTTTTAAAAAGATAAATCTTTATTTAGAGTTTGATAATTCTCTGATTTTATGTTCTTTTTTTAAAGCTGAGGCAAAGGAGCAAATCAGCAAACTGACCGATGAAATCTCGCAGAAAGCTGAAGACAATGTTCGACAACAGGTGAGTTTTCACTTAATAAGGCAAACAAACCCTTTACAAGCTGAATAGTCTGGACCAGATAGCCTTAAGGTTAATCAAAGTCAACTGAAATTGGTTTTGATCCTTAAAGCATTCATTCTTCTAATATTTTAAGCATATTTTTCAATGTTTTGCCATCTGAATTATCTAGATAGTCAAAGTTAACATATTTTACAAGAGTTTCTGTGAACAGAAAATTAATTGTTGTATTAATTAAACTTTTTAAACATGGTTGCCCCGTTCCTTGAACATCCTAAAAAGTCAGGTCTGCAATGGTGGTAAACAACTTCCAGGCCATGAAAAGTCCTTGAATTCGTGTCAAAAAGTTCTTAATTTCCACAAAATTACAAAAATTAGTTTGTTCAAAGATTTTTGATTTGACAACATAAATTCTAAAACAAAAACCGTGATTCTGCAAGGCTTGATTTTTGTCCAGAAGCGACTCAGTTTTCCAAAGTGATCAAAGACAAAGTAATCAACCAATTCAGTGAAACCAAATAGCTTGAGTATGTATTGTTCAACTGATATTTGAAAGAAATGAATATAAAGCGTTCAAGTTTTTCTTGAAAAAGAAGATAAAAATGAAATAAAAGCTTGTGTCAATACGAACAATTTTTTATAGTTATTCCAAACTGAAGATATCTGACATTTATGAATGTATGGATACATTAAGCCAGCACTTAGCAGAACATATGCCCGATTTCCATTATTTCCGAGTTCCCTTAGTGAGTTCCTGTGCACAGTGTGTAGAGCGTCTGACCGGTAATGAGAAGGTCATGGGTTCGATTCCCGTTAGGGACTCAGAATTTTTTTTTTTCTTCTGAGAAAAAGAAACGTGTGTCAAAATTTCATACTTCTTTGTGTGAATTCAAAAACAGTTTTCTTTTCTTTGATATTAGTCTAAAGAAAGGTATGATTTGGTGGCTCTGTGACATTTTATTGTTACCGTAGACGTGCGTCTCATTATGATTAAAGTATTCAATATATTTACACTATTCTGGTGTACTTCTTTTACCAGGAGGAAATCACCCAGCTAATTGATACAGTGGTGGAGTTACAGCAGCGCCACAGACAGGTTGGCTCTCATGCATTACACTCTTTTTTTTCTTATAAGAATATTGTTTCCGGACCAAGGCTGGATATTCTTATTTTTTGGCCTATTTTAGGCTGAACATATTCTTACAAATATTCTTAGTTTCGGGAATATCTGTGACATGGAATTTTCGTTATTGAAATGACTGTGGTATTGAAGAGCTTTAAAGGTAATAGATCTGTATATGGTTTTTTCATTTGGGTTTAGAGTGCAATTACAATACTTGTAATCAGTAATGGTTTTTTCTTTCCCTTTCCCTTTTCCTATCCCTTTCCTTTTCCGTTCCCTTTCCTTTTCCCTTTCCCTTTCCTTTTCCCGTTTCCTTTTCCCTTTCCCTTTCCTTTTCCCCTTCCTTTTCCTTTTCCCTTTCCCTTTTTTCCTTCCCCATTCCCTTTCTTTTCCCTTCCCCTTTCCCTTTTCCTCCCCCTTTCTCATTCTCTTTCCCTTCCATTTTAACTCCATTCTTTCCTTCTCTTCTCCTTTTCTTTTTTCTTGTCTCTTGTTTTTTCTTTTCTTTGCCGCATCATGGAAGAATAAATAAAACAATTTGCATTAACATCTGTTCTTGTGTATTCTCTAGCTTATGGTTGATAATGAAGAGCTACAGCAGTCGCTAAATGTTTCAACTGAAAACCAAAAGGAACTTAAAGTACAGGTGAGTTATCTTGATTTAGCTACCATGAAAGTTACAAGCCAAGACCTTCCCTTTATTCAAGAATTGAAATACAAAGGTGGTTCAAATTAATGTGCAAAAAAATATGAACATAGAATTTATACATGGAGAAGGTGTGTTGGTTTATGTGTACTTTACATGCAGATAACCATTTTTTTCTTTTCCTTAGGTGCACGATCTTCATGGCAAATACCAGGAGTGTTTTGAGATGCTGGTTGAAAATCAGGTTTAAAATTTTTTTTTCTTTTTCTCATCTTTGTTTTTATATTTTGGTAAGCAATAATTGCCATCAATAGCTTCTAACAGTTATTTTTTTCTTTCTTCTTTTTCAGAAGGAAATGAAGAGTCTGAGTAAAAAAATTGAGTAAGTAGCGGCCGCTTGTAATGTTTCAGGAAACAAACACCAATATCTTGAATAAATCTTAATAATATAAAGAAAAGAGAGACCTGAAACCTTGTTGTTAAGCTGCTGCCAAAACTATAAACCAGGCCAAACATCCTTTTTTAGCCAATGGACATTATGATAATAACAATAATAACCAGTAGGAATCAGATTAGTGAAGTGCGTTCGATAGTTTAAAGGTTAAGTAGGATGGTGATTTTTCTAGCACCGTGCTAGGGGGATTGAACTTAGTCCTGTGTACATGTAAATAGAGGATATTACACGGTGGCGCGAACATATGAAGTTTATTTTCGAGTGGAAAAAAATATTTCACAAGTGAGCGCAGCGAACGAGTGAGATTTTTTATTCCACGAGAAGATAAATTTCATATGTTCAAGCCAACGTGTAATTTTCTTTTTATTACATAAATATGAGTATTTCAAAAATAGAAAAAAGATAGGCGAAATAGACGGGAAAAACAAAGGAATGACGTCAGCGATATCTTCACTAGTGAGTATATGGAAAATATGTCACTCGTATCCCGGATGTAGTTTCATATGAAACCTACGAGGGGCGTACTTTACATAAAACACTCATATCTATGTGATAATATATTGTTCAAAATGAACAGTTTATAGTTTAGTGTTTCATTATCCTTTCAGGTAACGCTGTTCGGACTTGCAAAATTGGAACTTGTACTATTTTCAGTTACACTCTTTTTTACAAGATTATGGGTGTTTACCATTTACACGGAAAATCCGGGACCGACCAACCGGATATGACTTGGGCATATGGAACAGGAATTTCCAAAGGAATATTTTCCAAACGGAAAAAAGGATACGCATTCAAAAATTTCACTTTAGTTTGGAAATTTCATTTGGAAATTCCCGAAAAGTGCTGTTCCATTTAGCTTCAAAGCGGAATTTGCAGAATTTTCGTGTAAGTGGTAAACACCCTACATTTATAAAAGTATGGAGGCTGCAAAAGACCATTTTCGAATTTCAATTTACCGCTGACTAGTACTACAACGGATTCAATTTAGACAGTCTTAGCCTCAATATGACAGACTGTTAAATATCCCAAAATACCAACGTAGTTTTGCACCATTTACTGTGTGTAGAGTGGCGAAGTGTGACGTCACAAAAATTAAAATTTGTGAACTTGCGGGATTTGTCAAAAACATGCTTGAGATCAAAACTAAAAATGTATCCTTGCAAAAAATCAGAATGTTGGTGCAAATTGTCAGCGAGATATTACCACAGATATGCTCCAGTGACTCCATACAAATTCTTCTAAAAATGGCTTGGTTCTTAACGTTATGAACCAAGCCAATTTGACAAGGATTTGTATGGAGTCATTGGAGCATAACTGTGGTAATATCTCGTCACTGATGGGAGGCTAAATTTTGGCATGGAGGCATTTTTCTTCTTGATCTTTCTGAATATTACAACCAAATTAGTGATTTCACAAATAAACGTTTTGTGACGTCATCACTTCGGTACTCTATTATATGCATATTTGATGTATGCTGTTCTTACGAAAACAGTGAAAATGTAAATAAAATTACATTCATAGTATATTTATTTCTGTAATTGTGCTCAAACATTTTGCATGGTGCATGACCCTGAGGTAACTAATTGTTACCATCTTGCCACTTATAGTACTGTACAAACGATTAAACCACTGTGAAAAAATAAAGTCCAAAATGTCTTTACCATGCAGATTTTTTTACTAAATTTTAACATATAAAATTTTATACGGTAAATCATTAAACAAACTCCATTGGGCTGAACTATAAAACGACCCTCGTGGCATTGCAAAAGTTTAACTTAATTAAATTTTGACTAACGTTGAACATAGCACCTGCTATAATTAACATCCCTCAAAGGGGAAGTGCATAATGGTGCATGGTAGTGCTTGGCACCAACCCTGAAGGGGATAGTTGTTTTAGTATTTACCAAAATAATAAGATAAAAATGTACATTATTCTCAAAGAAACGATGCAATGTAAATCTTTTTTCTTTTTACCATGCCCGCTTCCTGCCATTTGGACTTCCGCCTTAAATCAACTATTAGTCTTGGATATCAAAAGTTACAGGAGCCAATCAGAGTACGCAAAAATGGATATCGGTTGCACGGTAAATAATAATAATAACAGTCATAATCATGCAACTCAAGAGTAACTTAACTAATATTATTCAATAATTTGCTACAAATTTCATTTTTTGACATTGCATTAGTAA
Organism: Zoanthus sociatus; assembly: GCA_025331085.2. Classification (NCBI taxonomy): domain Eukaryota; kingdom Metazoa; phylum Cnidaria; class Anthozoa; order Zoantharia; family Zoanthidae; genus Zoanthus; species Zoanthus sociatus. Next base: position 9,808 of record JAOBAY020085903.1, read on the forward strand.
TACTTATTTTGACTTGAGTACGACTTACGCTATAATTACTCAAGAGTAAATTAAGAACCTTATTCATGAAAGCAAATGAACCGAACGGTCACTCAACACTTACAACCAAGGGCGGTATTTTACCGAGCTTTATTTAACAAATGGCCTAACAAAAACAGGAACGAAGCATAACTGCTAAAAGAGCAAAACGTATTTTAACGCCTGAACCATTTGCTACTGTTGTACAACTGAATAAATTGACTGGATTTTCTACTCTATTTACACTAAAAAAAGAGAAGTTACTAGGCAAGCTAAAAAAGTACCAAATTTGGATACGAAAATCAGCATTCCTCTTCAGGGCGTTGCGTTCAAATAGGAGAACTTTGTTTGATGTAACAGCTGATGTCAAATCTTGTCTAGTTCCTCCCATATTTACATTTGGCTGTTTGGGAATTAGCTAGCAAATAACCCACCCAATTCCAGAAAAGACTTAAATATTCTCATAACCATAACGTATACCATAGAATAATTAATATTTCACAATTAGACCTAGAGGACGAATGGACTACGAGTCAATAGCCCGTGAGGCCGTAGGCGTACCGTAGTCCTTGAGAGGCTAATTGTTTTAGTATAAACCCACTAATCGATCAAAAAAGGATGTACAAATTAAATTATTGATGAAATTCTCTG
>JAOBAY020085914.1:0-10475 GCA_025331085.2 Zoanthus sociatus
ACATTCAGTTTGTTGATTTGAGGTCAAGTATTATATAGACTACAATAATTCATACATTTGGTAGCCGGGTTATCACCTCAGATCGTATGTGATGGGGCGTTTTGTATTCAGTATTCACTATTGTAGTCTATATTTCACATATTTGTGACCGGAGATCTTCATAGATCCGAAAAGCCTTTTATTCTTAATCATGTTTTTGGCCATGTGAATCTTCTAGCTAGCTAGCTAGCTAGCCAAAGCTAAATCCTTTACGAGCCCAGTGGCCCATGGAACCGGTGCTTATCTCCGGTTTCTGTAGTGTTAAGCGGATGAGAGTCTTTGGACCCCCTGGACGGGACACTAATCCATTGCAGGTTAGCTCCCAGCAAATGCTGGTGCTGATTTACCTACCCCGGAAGGATGGAAAGCTGGGTTGGCTTAGGCGGAAAAGAAGGTCACACAAATACTCAAATCTCGGCAATCTGCCGGGATTGAACTGGGAACCTTGTGGTTGGAAAGCAGAGATCGTACCAACTGCGCCAACCACCCCCGCCCGATATGAATCTTCACAAGATTGTTATGTCTGTTCGCGATTCTTAGTTCTTAATTTGTCAGTGAACGGGTCACAACTTTGAGCATGATAAACTAGCCTTTGTGCTGGCTGTTTACTCTAGCTGTTTACTCTAGCTTTCTACACCGTACTGACGAGTCCCACAAAGGACGAAAGAGCTGTGTGCGGTTGAAGTTGCTGGCCTAATCCGAGCTCTTCTCATATTGGTTCACTTACAAATTAATTTCAACTTAGTTTCCAGCTATTCATTTTATTTTGCTCAAGTATTATAACACTTTCGTTATCCTGCAGGTTGAACTTTTAGTGATGAAGGCTCTCTCACTTGGTTTGGTTAAAGGTAACTTTTTTACTCAATCCTGTGTTTTATGATTTTAAGTGTTGTGTTTTGTCAGCTTGCGAACTAGTGTTGTTGTATTGACGTACTTTATTCTATTTAATTAAAGTGCAACTACACTGTAACTTCTTTTCATGTTTTTAACGTATTTATCATACACGTTTAAGGTGGGCTCCCTATGGTTTCTACAAACATTACCAAATATATGACAAGTAATGTTTTTATGCCACTAAATATATTTCTTTAACGCATTATTACAGGATAATCACCAAGATGTGAACACAAAACACTACAAAATTTTTGTCGATGTTAACCTATTTGATACGACCCGTTACTATAGCTACGTTGCTTTTGAAAATGCATAAATGCACAAAAGTGCCAGCTTTAAATCCAACATTATAGCCATAAACGCTATTACGTTGAAAATAAAGACTTACTGATGATAATGGATTGGGTCATCGGTGCAATGAATCTCCGTTCCCAGCCAATTAATGTCTATGTGTGCGATGACTGATGAGACCGATTCGCGAAGCAGAAACTTGCTGACAGTCTTCACAGGCTGTAAATCTTGTTCGGCAGTAGGAGCAGCAATGGCAGCATGGCGCCGATGCTGCTGTTCATTCAGCCTGATGGTCCTCGCTTCTTCAGACTTCTAGGCCAGTACACCAGTAAATTGTACCGACGTTCCCCAACGGCTGCACCGCCTTTCCCCCAGCAAAGGCGTCTCGAAACTTTCTAAAACCACTGGACACTAGATACTTGAGCCTTCAACGCTTGATGACCTTCAACCCAAGTGTACGTGCTTTCCCACTTAGTGTACTCCACTTCCCAAGCCTTAAGAAACACACTGTAGCATCCCGTGTTGCAGGACCTGCGCCAATGAGTACGATCTTTAGCTGTCTCTTCAAAGGACGCAGACTGTACTAATCATTATCTGTACCTCGTTCTAGGCTCCATTGATGAAGTAGAGCAAGTAGTACACTTGACGTGGGTGCAGCCTCGTGTCTTGGATCTGAATCAGGTTGGCAAGCTGTAAAGATGATGTAATATATAGTAGATATTACTTAGGAGATGAAAAATCCGAGTTTCTCTAGATCTCCAGCGGGAAGTTCAGTATTACTTAACATAAACAATCTGCCACCATTTTTAATACTCTTGTTTTCATACTAATGGGCACTTCTCTAATACGGACCTCTTATTACGGAGACCTCTTCAATACTTAAACTTCTTGAAAAGATCGCCTACTTAATTCGGAAATCCCTTCATCACGGCCACCTCGTTATTACGGACTTCTTTATTACGTCACCTCTTTTTTTTGGACACCTCAATACGGACACCTCTTGATAATGGTCATCTTAAATACGGACACCTCTTAATAATGGTCATCTTAAATACAGACACCTCTTGATAATGGACATCTTAAATGCGGGCTCCTCTTTATTACGGGCGCCATCTTGTTATTCGGACACCTTTGTCACAAATTCTTTGTTAGTTTCCACCAGATTTCTGTTTCTTTAGAAAATACCTCTATATAATGCATGCGTACTGATATACACTGCTTTGAAAGAGTTTTAGGATTAAATGTTTCAAACGACACGATTTTCAAAATCTGTTCTTGCAAATAGAAGTTTCTTTTATAAACACCACAAATTTAACGCTATACCACTTAGCCCGCAAAAGTATATGTTATCTGTAGTAACACCCAATTAAATGCACTTCTGTCGTGCTGAGGTTCCTCTATTACACAGAGGTTTTGCTCTGTCGCTTCCTCGTCTGTATTTGAGAGGTTTGACCCCAAACTCCAGCTCATCAGATAAAAAGATTTCGTACTGAATTAGGTGGAGTGTCGCATCACCTCGGGTAATGCATCGTCTTCTCTTAAAGTCGGTAGGGTATTTCAAATAGAACCCGTAGCAAAAGAGCCGTTCAGCATTGGGTGGGTGCATTTTTTCTTTCAGAAAACAACTTTTCTCGTTCGATACCCAAAACGTAAGATGCTCCTATTTCTCTCCTCAGATAAGCCACATGCGGGATCGTTTGTCAGAGTGGTGTGAAAAAGTGAAGACACAAGTATTTACAGTTGAAGATCAGGCCCCAGAGCTCCTTGTGTAAATGTGTTTCTTAGCTATTTCCTTCATTGTCCAGACTATGTTGTTAGAGTTCTCATTAAGGAATAACATAAGTAAAACGATTCATTAATGAACTGCGATAAAAAAGTGTATTATTCTTGTTTACGTGGGGGCGATCTTAGTATGATAAGTCTACCTCGTTTCCAGGGTATTTTCGCTGCAGACAGGATGTTCAGAAACGGCTGTGTTGTACTCAAACTCGTTCCAGTGGCTCAGCAGGTTGGAGGCGCGGTCATTGGCTTACACGAGAATGCTTTTAGCACTAAACAAACGACAGCCTTAAGTATAGATAGCACAAATGTGATAGTAGCTAACTTGAATCCAAGATAATGGGCACTCTAGCCCCATTCAGGCTCACTATTTTGTGGTAGAAATTAGTGTGGTCATAATACCCATTATTAAATTTTCAACCACGAATATTGTGTTTCTAGCGTTCTGATTGATTCGCTCAATCTCGGTTATCAGCTCATATACCGAATGACCATATATGGAAACTAACTGTGTAAAGAGTTGCCAAGCTGAGAAATGTCAAAATAAAATTTTGTTGTCATTTTCAAGTATCGAAGGGTTCGAAAAGCTCTTGAAATTTAATAAAATAAGTATTCCATTCGCGCTTGTTGGATATGTGATGAATATAGCCAACTCGGCGCTACCCTCCTCGTTGGCTATTTACCATCTCGTATCCAACGCGTGCTCTTGGAATAATTGTTAATTATCGTGGCTTTAAGTTTGCTACTACAACCAGCTATCTTTACTTGACGTTGATCGTTATAGCCACATCCCACAAGTATTGCGCTTTTGAGACACCAGCTTTGATCAAGCCTTACTTATTTTTAAAAGTTACGCCACATTATACTTATCTCCCAGGGGTACCTTCCCAAACGATTTTATCATATTTGAGTGTTAATTAAAGTACATTTTTGTTTATAGTGTGTTAAGATATACGAACCCATGCGGAGACAAAGAATTCAGAAAAAATCTGAGTCTCCAGATAGGAATTGTACGCATGACCTTCCGGCATACACTAATTGGATGCTCTTCAACTGAGCCACGGGAACTCGCATTTGCCAATATCAAAACGACCACCCAAGATTTTGCATAAGCATTGTTTTCAGTCTTTCTTAGGATCATTCTTAGTCCCAAGAGAAACAAAAAACAATGCTTTATAGTATGAAAAGTTTGGGTGGACAAGCAAAGAGTATTATGGTATTTCTGATATTGGCTAATGGAGAGGGAGTTATCTATATTGGGTTATGATACACGGATTGTATCACACAATCACTGAATGAATGATCGTTTTAAATGCATCGCACAACCACTTTAATAAAGTCTCTAGTAATAATACGAACTGGACGATGATGACCTTCCGTACACTAGTCGGACGCTCTACCACTGAACCACGCGAACTCGTATGGCGAGCGAACATGTTAACCCCACAATTCTTCCACTCGCGTCGTATCGTATTTTTTTCAGTTTCAGCATGCAGTTGGTTTCAATAACTTTCCAGACGTTGTTCTTATTATTTTTTATCACATTTAACTTTTCATAGTATAAGTTTTAATTACAGCTCGAGTAAACTTAATCAACTTCAGGTCTTTATTTTCTTTTTGTTTTTTTTGCAGATTTAAGGCCTTAAAAAGGCAATTAGATTTGCTAAAATTTCTTTTTGAGGTCTTAAGAACCATATGTAATGCTAATAAAAGTGACTTCTTCTTGCAGTCAAATCTTTCTGCATTTCGGAAGCAATTTTAGCAAGACGTTTGCGGCTTTCGTGTTTTTTCACCACCATTGCGTTGACTGTGCCACAACACTGAATCTGCCGTTGTTGATCAGAACTCTTGTTGTTTTTCGATTATAAGATGTATATGTTTTTGTGAAGGTGTGATCTTGTTTACCTTGAAAAGTGTTTTTTAGCATTGTTATCTCTTTAAGAGTTTCTTTTTCTGATTTTTTTTTTTGTATTAAAAACTTGGTCTTAAATATTTTTTACTTTCGGCAGCAAAAAGTCTTAAAAAGGTCTTAAATTAGTTGGCTCCTAAGCTGCACGACCCCTGAACTTACAAAATATTCAAGAGCACGTTTAATAGCTCATTCGCAGTTGTACCAGACATTCCGACAATCCAGCGGTATCTCTCCGAGCATAGCATGAAAACGAGACTATCGGGTCGAGTTTTGCGCGTTTTTGTAAACATTCTATGGAATCTATGGCAAATTTCATGCAAAACATACGAAGATTTGACCCGATAGTCTCGTTTTGAAGCTACGCTCCAGGAGATACCGCTGAACTGTCAGAGTGTGTGGCTCAACAGCGATAAGGGTATTGTACAGACCAAGAGCATCACTTCTTAGTTTGTCATAGTTGGCATGTGTTAGATATTTGTATCCCAAACTGATTTGTACTGATGGCGGCTGTAAACCTGGAAAACTTTACTAAATCAATAATCGCACACAACAGACAGCATTAATCAGTAGTTCAGTGCGCAGGTACACCGTTGAATGACGGTGAGCCGAGTTAAATCCCGCCTTAATTAATGCAAACACCTCTCCCCCTGATCCCTAAGTCAAGGGCACTATACTTTTTTAAAACTCTAACAATAACAAGTACTTAAATTCACCTTTTGTGGATTACATATATTTTAAAAGATCTGGAATAACCTTGGGGGGTAACTAAGCCAAGTAACGTCGTTTCCAGGACATTTTTGCTGCAGATAGGATGGTCAGAAACGGCTTATTCGGAACTATTTATTGAGTATTTTTTTGAAAGAAATTTAACTAAATTTTCTTCTTTTCGATGACTTTTCATCGAGTAATGTTTTAATTTTTAATTACAAGCGATAAGCTTTTATTCGGACTCGTTGGAACTGAGTTTAGTAAATAAGAATCATTGTTATATACCAACGATCAAAGTCCATTTTTCTCGTACCCTCATTGCACGAGAGAACATCACGGCATGTGAACAAGTTTCGCTGTTTCTTCATCATCAACACCACTATCATCATCATCACCACCACCATCATCATCACCACCATCACCACAACCATCATCAACACCACCATCATCATCAACACCACCATCATCATCACCACCGCCATCACCACCACCATCATCATCAACACCACCATCATCAACACCACCATCATCATCACCACCACCATCATCATCAACACCACCATCGTCATCACCACCACCATCATCAGCAGCACCATCATCATCACCATCGCCATAATTTTTGTTTAAGGTCCATATTTTCCCATCTAGGATGGGTTCAAGTGATTCAGATGAAAAAGGAAAGGAGTGAGGAAGAAGCCGATAAGAAGGATTAAATATAGTTTGTGTGGTAAGATTTCCTCAACACTGCACCTTGAGCCTTCCATCCTGGGAATTCAAATCCTTATTCAGAACAATCCTTAACATTACTTTTGCAGACAACCTTATACCCCTTCGATGGGAGAGTTAATAAGAGAAGATGGAGGACAGGGGGAGTTTTCAACTTTCAACTGTATGTTGATTATTTGCATCTAAAAATGGTGAATGTAGACTTTTATAATTTGTATAGCTTTGCAAATCAATAAATCAATACTGCAAATGGCAATTTAAATGCATTGCAAAAACATATCAAAAAGCTAAAACCAGTTGTTTTGATTTTTTTAATTATACAGCAACTGCTAGAAGTAATCACAGAAGTCGGATTAGTAACGTTCGGTGCATTTGAGATCTCTACCTCATTGAAATTTATCCATGGATGTAAAACATCTGTCTGTGTATAGCATTTCTCATCACTTCATAAATTGATGCAACAAATCCACAGTGAATTTCACACATGAAGCCTTCTTCACATGGCTAAATCAAGAGTGTTATGAATTCCTGGTCAAGGCATCAAGCAGGATGATGAGAAGGAGAGGATTCAATATAGAGAGCCTTGAATGACTCATACTTGGACCTTGAAACTGTAACCAAGCAAGTTGCTGACCCAAACTCTACTTGAAGCATTGGTGTGCATACATAGCCTGAACTATGTTGACTAGCCACTCTGGTATGCCAAGATTTCACACCACAGATGCAGTGTGTTTCTTAAGGCCATTACACCGGTAACTTGTACCGACGTTCCCTGACTGCTGTACCGGTTTTCCACATCTTGAAAGTTCAGAATAATTCTGGGGATGTCATCAGACCTCTCTAGATATATAAGCATTTGGTGCTTAATGACCTCTTACCCACTCCAAGTGTACCTCCTTTCCCAATTAGTGTACCCCACTTCCCAAGCCTTAAGAAACACACTGAAATGTCACACCACAGATGTCACAAAGGACACAATCAAAAGCCTTTTCTAGCTCTATAACAGCAAAAAACTAATTCTCTTCCCTGGATAGATGTTTCTCTTGAAGTTGCTGTAGAATGAAAAAACATCAATTGTTCGCTAGCTGTTTCGTACAAAAACAAATTGCATCTTGTCAGGGGACTCCAACTTGTGACCTATCCTCTCCATCACTCCTTCAACCACCTTCATGCAGTACTCAGTTAGTTTAAGACTCAGGTGCAGGGTTTTCCTTAAATGAAGTAGCAGTAGATGAATTTTGAACTGGCGGAGAAGTTGGGCGTGGTAGCACAATCCGTTCCACATTTATTATCAGCACTTGCATTCTTGTCAGCAAGGATGTTTTAGTGATAATAACAGTTGCCGGCGACGAAGCGATTCACAGATAGCGAAAATCGCCAGTCGCCGGCCAAAAAGGAAAACTCTGCAGGTGTTGTTGCCTCTTTCCAGTGCAAAACTCTTGCCTTTATAAAAATTAATAAAAAAGCTCATATCCCAGACCTCTAGAATCTCTTTCTCTGAGGCTAGCCAAAACCGGCATGCTTAACTCGTCGGTTTCTGCCACAATGCCAAGGGGGCCAAGAGCTTTGCACAGCTTAATTTTACATTTTGCTTCAGCAACCTGTAATAAAATTTGCAGGGCCTTCGACAGGAAAGTGCCAGTTGGAAGGTCTTAAGGGAACCATGGAAACTCAACATTCGGTTATAATGATCTTTAAGTTAATATCTAAGTAATTATCTCAACAAGAAATTCTGTATGCACAAATTAAAAAGATTCATGCTTCAGTGCTTACCTGATCTTCAGAGCAAAAAGCATCATCACTACCTAAAAGTTCATGCCGTCCCTCTTCATCTGAGAATGCAATTCGAGCTTTTTTCTGGAAAAGACAAAAGGATTTAAGGAAACCAGCATGGGTAAAAAAGTACAAAACTTGGCTAGAATTTTATTAATACAGCAATAACATTTACTTCTAATCATCAGTCATTTGGGAAATTTAAAAGCTTCTCTTGAGAAGAAATGATGATGATGGTGATTGATGATGATGAAGATGAGGATGACTGATGATGGTGATGATAGTGATGATGAATGATGACTGATGATCATGATTGATCAAGTTAAATTAAATTCAATTTAATTAAATACAATATTTATATAGCGCTTATCCTAAAGCTCTAAGCGCTTTACAAATACATACAAGTTTTAAAAGTTTGAGGGTCTTAGAAAGTCTGGGCCTACGGTTTAATGTCCTTATCCGAGAAGATGTAAAGGTCTAACCATTTGCGGATGTTAGAGCAAAGGCAGTACTTTCTCCTCAATTATTTTAAGACTGGCTGAGTGTTGGTCCAGCCGGGAATCGAACCCGAACCTCCCGCATGATAGACTGGCACCTTACCAATTAGGCTAACCAGACAGCGGTCAAGTTGATGATGATGGGTAGAGATCCTACTGTTAGGCCACAAAGAGGAATGTACCCATGCGGGATTTGCAGCAATGGAGTTGGAGTAAACTCAATATGGTGTCAAAGTTGTGAAAGGTGGTGCCACTAGAGATGTCTGGCACTCAGAAACCTAAGAGGGGAGTTGTGACACTGCCACAAAGATTGGAGGTGGTAGAAGCTAGTCTGGAAAAAGTGGAGAGCTTTCATTATCTTAGTTTGTGATTTGATCTCATGCAAAGGAGAGACAGCAAGGAACAGGGTATCCTGTGCTTGGACTAAATGGAGGCAAGCTTTCTAGTGAACCATGGTATAGAGGAAAGAGCAAAAATCTACTGTTCATACAAGTGCGATACTAGCATTGCAATATGTTGCAAAAGCTTGGGCGATAACAGAAAGACTGGAAGGACTACAAGCTAATTGTGATCATAGAATGTTAAGATACATGTCGAGCATAAGATGGCAGGGCAGGATTACTAATGAAGCAGTCAGAAGATGTGGGATGGAGAACCCTGAACATAGAGTAATTAAAAGAAAATGAGGTTGAGATGATTTGGTAAGGTAAAAATAACAGAAAGACTGGACGGACTGCTAGCTAATTGTGATCACAAAATGTTAAGATACATGTCGAGCATAAGATGGCAGGATAGGATTACTAATGAAGCAGTCAGAAAAAGATGTGGGGTGGAGAACCCTGAACATAGAGTAAAGAAAATGAGGTTGAGATAATTCGGTAAAGGTAAAACTTGCATGGGGATGAGAATAGCATACTTAAAATACTATGGAACTGGAGGTGGAAGGGAGAAGGCCAGTGGGTAAACATTTTTTGAAATACACCAATTAATTTATAAAATAACTAACTTGGAATCACTGTCAAAGGTTCTCATCAAAATGAGTGATATTTATAATGTAACCATAGCAAAAGTAATACTTTCTGTAACAAATATCTTCACATGCAAAAAAATTAGATTCTTGACGTATGAAAACTCATTTGATATTTCATTTATTTAGTATTAATTTTGTAGAATTTTATAACATGAAATATATATTAGGGAATACTTCATGAAAAGTGCATGCGTACAGTTTTTATTCATGAGTCGTGAAGTATCATAAAATGAATGAGTGAGTGCAGTGAAATAAAACCAAAAACTTACCAGATCTTGTTCAAACTTTTTCATTTCATTTCTGTAAGTTTTTAACCGACCCCCAAACTTGTTCTTGCTTTCTCCAGACATTTCCCTAACTTCCAACTCCATCTGTTCCAACTAAAATTGTTGGAGTATAAAACAATAATTATAGAATTTTATTGTTCATGTCCCTGATATTCATCATGCTCACCCCCAGTGTAACTTACTATAATACAAAATATAAACCCCTGTTGGACCCCCTGTCATTAAAATAATATGTGAGTGATCCTCCAGTTTGCTCACAAATAATCATGTAACTTTATTTACAGTATATTGTCTCTGTTGAAAACCTGGTGAGATTCTTGTAGCTGCAGTAATCTTCAATGTTATGATATTAATTAATCTTATTGCTCAATAACAAAACACTTTTAATGCAGTACATATGATTGCCAATTATGAACACCATGGTCCATTTCTAGACTAAATCGTCACCTTCATCCATCCATCATCCAGTTTTGATCCGGTTTTATCCCCGTAAACGAGGGTGGCCGGATTTACCCCACTCTGCCAGCAATCTCTCCCAC
>JAOBAY020085924.1:0-10474 GCA_025331085.2 Zoanthus sociatus
ACATTTATTGGATAACCACTGATGTAAACATAACGTTTTCAAAGTACCAATAAATCAATATTGTTGTTGTTGTTGTTATTATTATTATTATCATTATTTTACTATTATTATTATTATTATTATTATTATTATTATTATTGTTAGGTTATGTCTTTATTTATAGACCCGAATGAGAGTGCAGCACGTTGTCCAGGAAAGCCCGCCATCATTCCTTCAACATGTTTATCAACAAGTTTGTATCGAACGCAAACCACTGAGGTAGGCAGATTGCCTTACTTTTTATGTGCTTGTTAAAATAAAGGCTCTTTTATTAATTGTTTTTTATTTATTTTCTTTTTTGTTTCCAGGTAGTTATGATTTTTTTCTAAGTCAAAACTTTGTTCGGTTTCACCAGATTTTGTTCAGAAAGGTTGCGTTCACTGTTGTACACGCTGGAATTGCCCGACTTGCAGGATTACGGACCTTTGACACTCATCGCAAACTTTGCAACTCTTGTAAGCACGTACTCGAAAGGTACGTGGCCTGGTGGAAATCCCTGAGTCCTTAAGACACAAGATTTATACTTTAATGTTTACTTATACTTAAGATGAACTTTACTTCTTTGTTTGTTTGTTTCTTAGCATCAAAATCCACAATTGCTCTTCCAAAAATTAAAACGAATTATGGAAATAGATGTTTGGCCCAAAAATATGGAACAAGATTGATGAATAAAAATTAAAACGAATTATGGAAACTTTAATATCAGATGTTTTGGCCCAAAAATATGGAAAAAGATTGATAAACAGTTAAGAACTTTACGTTTTCGTTTCTTCAGAAGGGAACTCAAGAGTGTTTTCTAGATAAGCACAACAAATAATATTTGAGGCTGCTTGAACATTTTGTTTACCGTACATGTAAATATTTCTGTGTTTCCTTTAAAAATATAATATTTTCTTATTACAATACATTGATGATTCACTTTTGCCAATCCTATTTCTACTTCGTGGTATTTTACCTATAGCGGGGAGTTCTGAAACGTAACACTCGCAATAATCGAGGGATTACTGTAATTAGGTGTAGTATATATCTACTTTATGGTTGATATTGAATTATTCACGCAGGTTTCACCCTTATTATTGAGCCATTTGATGACAGGACACCAACGATTCCTAACCCCATATTTCACTTCAGGTGAGGGTAATCTCATCTGTATTAGAAAACCCTTTTGCAGGTTGTTATTTTTATTATCAGTCACTCTTTTTTGTCATGATTAACATTTTGCTTTGGGCTGTTTTTGCTGACCTTTCAAAGATATATACTTGTTGAAAATGCACTCGCACGTTTCCTAGTAATTACATCACTGGTTTATTCAGCCCCTCGCAATATTACATTTTCATTCATATTCAAAGAGATGCTTCTAATCTCGCTTTCACCATTCGCAAAATGTACAAAACATATCGAAACCTCTTGAAAATAAAGGCAATATAAAGACACAATTAAACTGAAAATTTTCGTTCAACATCGGAACATCTTCAGGAAACGTGTTACTATATATTAAAGTTGGTTACCTATCAATCTTTTTTAAAGATGCTCATTTTTTTTACCCTAAGCCTCTATTTGTATAATATTTAGAACAGTATTTAATTTGAGGAAGGGTTTCAAAAAAACTTGTCGATGATGTTTTCAGGATTATAGTCGCAATGTTAGTTTTGTGATTCATTGACAATGTATAGTTTGTATCTTATTGTTCCTTTGGATTCATTTTTTCTTTAAATTTGGTAGGTAAACATGCAAATAATTCTTTCCTTGTCGATAATTCTAAGCAATTCAGAAAATGGAATAGAAATTTGGTATTGTCACATCAAGAGCCTCGAATTCTTTCCTCTTTACCGACAGTTTCCTCCGGCTAACAAGCCTTTTTAGAGGGGATGTAATAAAATATTTATAAAGTACTTTAATAAAAACAATTTTGTTAAAAACAATTCCCAAATCTTACTTAGTTAATTATAAGAAGCGGTAACTAAGTTCCCACATTTCTATTTACACTTTTCATGACAACATACCGGGTCATTTTTTATGTGTTTTACTTGGTTTAGCTGCCTGGATGCTTCAATAGCCATCAAACCGGTTTTTGACAGGTTTCAGTCAGTTGTTATCACATCCGGGGTAGGTATTATGTGCATATTCATTTGATCTTTTATTTTAGCTTGAACGCATACATACATATATAGAAATCTATGAGGAAGTTAAAGAACCAGTTAGTATAAGTGTTCCTCTTCGTATGAAAGATTTTCATGTTCTAGAAGACACGAGAACAAGCACTTAATACTTAGATGTGAACGCTAAGGATACAAGTATGGATTTATACCACGTTTTTGCTACTGACTTCGTACAGCCACTAAAATGGGCACTAAACTTAGTGGCCGATGGAGTCGGTGCTTATCCCTAGATGAGAGTGTTTGGCTCCCTCTTTGCAGGACACTAATCCAGCGCAGGTTAACTCCCAGCAGAAACTGAAATTCATTACTGACCTCTGAGGGATAAAAGCTGAGTCAGCTTTGCAGAAAAAGGGTCACACAGAGATTAAAATTTCGGCAAAGCGGTGGATCAAACTTGGGGCATTGTTGCTTCAAGGAAGAGACCGTACCAACTGTGCCAGCATTACTGGACACCTTCCTCTATAATTTCTCTTAAACTACGGTGCTAAACCCGAGTTTAGAATTTGTGGAAAGATATTTCGTCCTAGGGCAAAGGAACAAATGGAATGGCATTGTTATTGTTAATAGGTCTCGATTATGTCAACAAATAAAGCTGTTGCTTTCGGAAAATACGCTAAAACTTAATCCCTCACGGGCCAGCTAGCCCATGGAGCCGGCGCTTATCTCCGATTTCTGTAGTGTTAAGCGGATGAGAGTCTTTAACTCCCCCTGGACAGGACACTAATCCATCGCAGGTTAGCTCCCAGCAAACGCTGGTACTCATTTACCTACCCCGGGAGGATGGAAAGCTGAGTTGGCTTAGGCGGAAAAGAAGGCCACACAAATATTCGAATCTCAACAAAGCCCGGATCAAACTGCATGGGGACCTTGTGGTTGGAAAGCAGAGCTCTTACCAACTGCGCCAACCACGTCCGCCCAAAAAATACAATAAAAAACAAAAACACGTATATTTTTAATCACAAAGGACGTAGTAAAAGGTATTGTTACCATTTTGCATCAAAAGATTGGCAGTTACGTAAAGCTTTTAGTAATCAGTCAAACGTCACAAATTTTTACGGCAGACAAGGTGAAATCCAATTTCTCTACAGTTAAATTCAAAAAGTTACTGCAATTGAGTGTTAACCCTTTTATGTCCACGCTATTTGTTGTATTAAGTAAGCCCAAGGGGTAAGGGTCATTTGAATTCCCCATCCGTAACCCATAGTTGTGACGAAAAGCTGTAAAAATATTCTGTTTAAGTTACAAACACGAAACTTAGTTAACATACGTGTAACTCACAATGAAGAGCTCTTGAGCATTTGGTTGGAAACGCTAAAACATTTGGGAAGGGAATCGGAAAAACCCGAGGGGGGAAGGGTCCACTTGACCCCTATTACCTTAGACGTTTGATGATTAACTTTAATTTTAGCATCTTAATGACGTGCTCATGTAACACTGATGTCACTGACGTCGTTCGATTCATTCACATAATTATTCTAATTTAGAACATAAGAAGGAAACAGTTAATACATTTTTCTTACCTTGAGTACACAGCAAGTACAAAACTTTTTCTAATATAGCACTAACCTACTAAATCTTACACTGCGTAATGGTAATTATTTGATCGGAATTTGCTCTGTGAATTAACCAATTATTAAATAACATAATTCAAATTCCAACGTTTCGTTTCTAGGGAATTCAAGGACCAATTGGCCCCCAGGTAGAGCAGAAAGGACGCTGCATGTTGCATGTTGCATGCTGATCAAGCAACTAATGCATGTTTTGATGCAGTAGCTGCATGTTGCATGCGCTCTTCCTCTATTGCAAGTTGCATGTTGACGTAGATTTATAAACTTGTATGGTTGTTGCATAAGGTTTGAAATATAGTTGTACGTATGTATAGATTGGATAATATGTGCCTGTGCCCCCCTCCCAGTTTTTACTCCAACCTTTGTCACTACTATTGCTTCACAGAAACTCTGAGAAAAAATGGAGTTATTTCACTAGTTTTAAACAATCTAAGTTTGTTTCAAATGGAATTTAAAACCCTGGAAATACGTTTTTAGATAAACTAATTTTCAAAATTTTTCGAGGAGCATGCCCCTTGATCCCCCTAGAAGGCTCCTGCTTTTGATACTTGGGTGTGCCCCCCCAGTTTTTCAAGGCTTGCTACGGCCCTATATAACAATTTTATTTGCCCTTTTTCAGAGGAGTGTATTCAACTTTCTATTAGGAATCTGAGATCTCTTCTCAGTACATTCGTTTTTAGTAATGTCGAGAAAGTGTCCTGTGAATTTTCTCATCTGCTGCTGTGTAGTTTTAAGAACCAACATTTTTGAAGCTGAAATACTCTGAACAAGGGCATGTGCTTACAAATTAAAAGCGCTTATTGGGATTCGAGCCTCGGGTTTGTACAGCACTACGTAAGCGACAAGGTACTACGTTCGGGGGAAGCGAGAAAACATAATATGCGTTTTATCGTTTTTCCAACCCGCGACCCCTGTAATTTCGTTGCAGCTGCTGTGCTTAACTTTACCAGCCTTGTACTACTACTAGTGCAACAGCCGGGTTTAGTGAGTCAGAGTGGTGTAAGACAACGGCAAAAAACGTTAAAAGGAACAATAATTGCTGGGTATTCGTCTGTAGTGTTACTCCCGCCCTTGTGTGTATATAGAGGTGAGAAAATATATCTCGTTATTAGCAGTTTCCAACGAAATAAATGGAAGTTTTCACCTACCTGAATCTTTGATTTCTGAATTTGTGAATGGTTAAAGCTGCTTACAGTAATTTGATTAGCTCAGTTTTATACGTAGCTATAGCAAATTGGAAACTTGAATTTGGAATGTAAAACTGTCATTCGTCGGAGCATTTAATCTAATTAGCATAAAACAGTGAAAACAAAGGAACACACCAGACTTATTTTAAGTGAGTCTCCTTCGCAGCCCCTGCCTAAGTCGTCACGCAAGGCTTTACTACATTTTAACAGCTGATACTAAAAATGACAAATTCCAGCTTTGCTTTGAGTTCAGTATTAAAGAATAAAGCGATTTATATAAATAATGCATGGTCGAAAACTAATCTAGTGTAAAATGAGGGGTTGATCTGTTGCTGTACCCAAAGACTCGTTCAGCAGAAGCAACGGGAAAGTACCTTGTTTTATTCTCTGTGATGAGATCTTACATCTTTACAGCTCGGCTAAAACTACGTACTCCCCGCCCGACTCCTCTCTTTGATATTATGTTTTACAGCGTATATCAGTTTGTAACATTGGCCAATATAACATTGGGCCCTGTTTTTGATCTTATGCTAAACGTCGACATAACCGGGTCCTTGTATTTTAACTTAATGCATTTCCTGTCACTTGTTTCCGTGTAGTTCATAGACACGTATGCCAAAATCCCGTTTTTCTTTTGCTTAATCTCTTTATCTTATCTAAATTACTTTTTAACAATCTCTACTTAACTACAATCTTTAACAACTAAAAGTACGGAGCCCGGGAAGTGCCATTTTCAAAACCTGTCCTAATTTGGTTTCGTGAGGTTCACTTTTTTGGTCGTGAGACTTATTTTCATTTTTCGTAAGATAAATTTTTTTTTCGTGAGTTGTAAATTTGTTTCGTTCGTTTGATTTTTTTCGTGAGTTTTAATTTGCTTTCGTGAGTTTTAATTTTTTTTCGTGAGTTTTTATTTTTTCGTGAGTTTTAATTTTTTTCGTAAGTTTTAATTTTTTCGTGAGTTTTAGATTTTTTTTTCGTAACTTTTACTTTTTTTCGTGAGTTTTTATTTTTTTCGTAAGTTCTATTTTATTTTTGTACGCTCAACTAGTAATTTTTGCCACATGGTTCGGTAACCGACAATACTACTGCTTCCTTTAAGCTCTTCTTCTATGCTGTTAATTATTTCATCGAAGTCACTGAATTGTCGTCTCCCAAGGTTGTTTCTTGCCAAGACTCTTTTAATCTGACGTTGACTAAGTTGTATACTATGGTCAAAATACAAGCAATCGGTGATCTCGCTTCAAGAATTCCATTTTCGAAGTCTAACGGAGAAAACAGGAAAAAAAACGCGTTGCCACATGCAACCCAGTAAAAATTTCAATTCTTACAACAATTCTGCAAAAATCAATTTTCCAATTTAACAACAAAAATAGCACTAACGTTTGATACACGGATTATAGAACAAGATACGAATTCAAAAACTCAGGCGTGTGCCCCTAATGAAAAATCCGTGTCGCACAGTAAGTGATACAACAAGGAAATAGAGAACGTATCTAACTGACCTGATGTAAATGGACAAAATGACTATTAATATACCATGCTTGTGTTACAAACAATATGGATACAAAATGTTTCTAGATGCGTTAAGCCCATACACTGCATGCGATTCAGTTCTACGAAACTCTCCTCGATCAAGTTAAAGCAGCCTAAATATTTCAAGTTCGTAATTTGCAAGCTGTGTGAATCTTCACCATCCTTAACCATCTTCGTTAGTTTTGGTTTACTAAATTACCTCTTTATAGTGCTTTCCTACGCAAAACAATTATTTCAAGGGTTTACCCTGTTTAAAGAAATATATCTACGACGCTAAAAATCACTCAAACTACTGTAACGTAGTAACTAAAAATTAGGAATGTAAACTCAAAACAGTTCAATGTTTTTCAAAATCCTTACATCTGTCCTTACTTCTTTGACTTTTTCACTACTGCTATCTTTTCATTGATTTTAATATTAGTTGAGTGCAGACCTGGTTCTTGACCCCTCAAATCAAACTCGATGTCCACTCCGGGGCGAAATATCAGCAAATGGGTAGAACCACCAAAGTGAAACATGCCAATCTCCTCACCTTTCTTCACTCGCTGACCCTCATTAACAGTAACTTCGTTGCTGGACACTTCGGACATACCGACTGCGACGAAACACATCAAGCCAATATCCTCGTTGTCAGCTTGAATGTAAATAATTGCTCTCGCAGCAACCTGGCATAAGTAGCCCTGTGATTTGTTCGGTGATGCAGGGTCGTCGTTGAAGTTATGGGATTGGGAGTAGTAGGACCCATCCACATGGTGCGTTTTGTGGATGATACCTGAGACAGGGCTGTGCCATCGGTGATAACTGGTGGCGCTCAAAAAAGCTTGGTACACGGTTCCACCATAAAATTGCTTGGCTTCAGGATGCATGTCCAGGATGAAGTCCAACGAGTATCGCTGTCTTTTTATCCAAAAAAAGTCCCTGTGAAACACGTTATGAGCTAACTTGAACGGCGCCGACTCGCAGGCGTTTGCAACAATGGAATTGTCGCATGGAGATGCTACTGGACGTCTACCAGGGCGAAACTTTCTGGTGAAAAAATCATCCCATGACGTGAAGCCATGATAAGGGAGATGCGGATCGCATTCAAAATCGTCAACAAAGCCTGGCATCGCTTCCATTGCCTCCTTGCTAAACCAACCTCCAGGTGACTTGTCGGTCAAAACTGAGCAAGAAGCTGGTCTGTTCAACCATGTGTCTGCCCAGTAATTGAGAATATTCTTGAACAACTTGTTGACTTTGTCGTTGAGGAAAGCAGCAAAGCCAGCGGTGGTGTTCATGGGCCAGTTCAGGATTACATTGATGGGGAAGCCAACCAGACCAGTTTCGTTGAACTCAGGAGCAGTCGTCATGATGTAGTCGATCAATACAATCATCATATGCCAGGTCAGAATTTTTGTTCCTTCCGAGGTATCTGGGAGAAAAAACTGTTGCCAGAACATTTGATGAAAGAACATGTTGATCTCAGGGTCAGTGAGAATAGCGTTCTTCAATTCTTCAACTGGTTCATGGAGACGGTATTTGGCTGGGGGAGGTGGCTGTGGAGGTAAAATCTTAGCTGTTTCAGCGCTTTGTTCATTTTCAACTGGAGAATGTTCAGCTAAAATCGCCTTTAACTTTCCTTTAGAGATCGGGTCAGCTTGGACTTTTTTGATCAAGTTGGCTAACCATTTCTCCTGGACTTTAGGGTCGGAAGGAAGCCATTGACCGACACGAGAAGGTTTTTTGCTCATAATTGTGCAGCTTGTGACTCGGTACTCGTTTTGCTGGTAAATGATTCATTCCCTGAATTGTGTCTACTTTTAATGAAGTTTTGGGTACTTGCGCTTGCGCAATTGGCGCTGTTATGAGAGTGCACTGATGCGAGATGCCTTTGTTTGGTAAGAGATACTTGAGAAGAGTTATGCATGTTGTGTCTGAATGCAAACAAGGCGGCATTTCTATCTATCTGCCAAGCTAACTGCAAGGAAAAAAATGTTTTTAATGGACCGAGTTTTAGTGCTAGTTTCCTTTAAAAGAGTCACTTACAGAGAAGTAAAAATCATTTGATGCATGTTGACGAAAACCGTGCTAAAAACTCCACTAATGGTATCTATAAATTATATCTAGCCCAATATCGAATTACCAAGTGTTGATGTTGACATTGAATCATCACAGTCAATGCACATGAACAATCAATGAGACTTAACATTCTGGCTTGCTTTGTTTTCTATCTGCAAAGTATTTTTGTTTCAATTGAAGTACATATATTACTATTTAAATGCAATGTGAATGCTTGAGAAAAGTAATTGTGAATTGTTTAAAGGTGAAATGTAGATACGCTTAAAATACTCGTCATTTTAATCACACCATCTATGAAATATGACCCTAACCCGGTAATACGACCACCCCGTTAATACAAACACTTAATTTTGGCACATTAGTAGTCGTATTAACGGGGTTCCACTGTATCTATATACATCTAATGCAGTAATGGATATACAGAGAACTGTGGTACTGCGTCGATAGGAGAGTGAAAAAAAAAGGTTTTATCAAACGATTAGATTAAGGTTGAATTACCACCTTGAAAGATGTGAAAAGTTTTTACCAACTTTTACCAATCTAGCTTAATAAAACCAAATGTTTGTTCTGTGTCTGTAATCCAACATCCATATATTTAATCCAATCACGATATCTATATATTTGTTAGCGAAATTATTCCGTGTGCAACATCAAGATAATTAAAAACCTTTTTGTCTGGAAACAGACCAAAAACACGAATAGTGCCGCGTTGTGCGCTCAAGCCTATAAAGTCTTGTTAAAGCTGTAGCTTTTTAAAATACTTTCTTTTTTTTCAATCGACTACTGCACAAATACTTCGAACTGAGGACCAAAATTCTGCTTCTTCTCCTTCTCCTTCATTCTAAGTGATTTGTTTTTTTCATTTAAACAAAGTATCAGCCTGACTGCTCAATCTATATTGGACCTTTAGCTTTCCAAATCTTGCAGATATGTATTCCGCGGTAGCAACTCTTTACATTTTCGGGTCCCCGTATCACCACGACTTTGCAAAGGAACCCTAAGAAACTTTGCAGATTTAATCAACTCTACATAATAAATTCGTGTATGGAGGTGGTTTTTCGGTTATCTAAAAATACGAAATGTTGTCCATAGTCACGTGCCATTATATTGTTAGTCTTAGCTTCTTAAGTAGATTTACAACGTTTTATTTTTATAAATATATATATATATACACACACACACACACACACATATTTATATGTATATATTCATGTTTTTATAGAATATATTTGTAGACACGGCCTCCATGGAAACCTGCATGCTGTTGTTGGGGCGAGCGTGTCCTCTGGATTTTTAAAATAAAGTACATACCATACCATACCTCCTATGGGTCCATTAAACAAACAGCTATCAAAAAGAAGCTTAAATAAATACAAAGGATTTTCATTTTCAAGGGGTGTTGGCGAAGTGTTTTCACCGCCCTTTAAAGTCATGACCTTTCACAGACGCATCGTCAAATTAATTTGGATGGCGCCATATAGAATGACTGGTGGAGCCATATTCTCGCTCAGTATTTTTCATTTGATATCTGCTAGGCTGCTTGCACAAAAAGATTAGTAAGAGAAGGAATTGGGACGAGACAGTGCACAGCTTTTTTGGTCTATCTAAAAATACGTAATGTTCTCCAAAGTCACATTCCACTGATATTGTTCGTCTTAGCTTCTTACGCAGATTTAAGTCGTTGTATTCATATATATATGAATACACACACATACACAAATTTATATGTATATATTCATATTATAATAGAATATATTTGTAGACACGGCCTCCGTGGAAACCAGCTTAATGTTGTTGGGGCGAGCGTGTCCTCTGGATTTAAACAAAGTATACCATACAATACCTCCTATGGATCCATTAAACAAACAGCTATCAAAAAGAAGCTTAAATAAATACAAAGGATTTTCATTTTCAAGGGGTGTTGGCGAAG
>JAOBAY020085934.1:0-10474 GCA_025331085.2 Zoanthus sociatus
TTACATTTTTATTAGTAAATTGTTTCTTTAGAAACACCGACGCAGCTCAAACTAGTTTACCGCTAGTTATTTTTCCATTAACCTCTTACACTACTTTGCTCACAATATTGATTTCAGCATCTGTATTGGGTTTCTTACAACCTGACAATACACATTTTTAAACACATGATGAGTATCACAATCAAGAACTTCTCTTATTAAGGAAGTACTAACTTTGATCATCTCTTGCCGCTGAGCTTCTGGGTCTTTTCCAGCAGCAGGTACAAGTCCGATCTTTCTTGCTTTAGATGCCCGGTCAGCAATGGAAAGAGTCATTTTCCTGTGAGTTTGACTTGCTGTTGAGTGTGGCCTGAATGTCAGTTTCTCTTTAAAAACTGTCTGTGCTTGTAGACCAGTACCCTATCACACAAGTTAAATGAAAGATAGTAAAATAAAATAGTAAAACATAAAATTATTAAAACTTTTTTATTAAGATTGATTATTATAAAGTTAACTTAATAACACGGTCGAAATATATCAAGGGAATACTAATTCAATAAAATAACTTCGATTTTTGTCTCAAAATCCATTACTAGGGATCCAAGGATAAGGCAAAGTTTCTACGAATACATCACTTGGCAATATTGCTTTGTAATCAGGGTCTACATGAGTCACTGTTTCCGTGTTTTCACTGGTGCAAACTGCAAAAGTAAATAACAAGATTCAGTAAAGTTTCAACTAGAAACATTTTCACTTTTTTTCAGTCTCAGCCTGAGCTTGTTCTTAAATTGTTCTTGATTTTTGGCTAATCTGAGCTTTAATGTTGTTCTTATAAATAAAAAAAAAAGTGAGACAACTTTCTCGGAGATGACGCAAATTTTCTTTTTTTTTTGTTGCAAAAGTGGCATGATTGTTTTTTAAAGTAAAGTTACATTGACATTAATAAAATATTGTTACTCTTTTGGTCTCCATTGCAACATATCTCACTTTCCTAACCTTTAAAGTTTATGTCATCAAACCCAGCCAAGGATGTACAATTAGTATGTAAAAAAGGTCAGGCTCCTAGATTTTTTGCAGGGCTGCTAAAACATTTTATTTATGAACCCGGCTGGCTACCTCTAAAAACCCCTTAATTCACTCCCTGAGTGCATTTTTTTTTCTCTTTTGAAATAAATTCAATTTTAAAATATTTTGATAAAATTGATTGTTTAAATGTTACATTGTTGCGATTGAAAACACAAAAATGATATCAAGACCTTGCCATGTAAAAATCTACATTTCAGTAATTAATCTAATTCAGGGTGCAGTCTATTCCCAAATAAGAATACATCTTGCAATAATCTGGATTTTCTGGATTCTAATTTACCAAACAAACAGTTATTCCAGGTAATCCATGTATTCATAAACGTGTGCAGTAATTTTTACTTCGGGTCGGCGAATTTCTATAGCTCTGGAGTAGGCAGTATGGCTGGTTGGCATTTTCTTTGCTGTCAAGCTGGTTGTCTGCCATTTTTGATGTTCTTGCTGCTGTTGGTTTTCAGGTTAGTGTGTGTGACGTCACTATTCCAGATTTTTCCGGCTATTCTCATTTCAGGTGCAGAATGAGCGAAAGAGTATTCCAAGTAATCCGGAATCAGAATAGTTCCCGAACAAACGGCCCTTCCAAAAATCCATGTATTTCTATTCCAGAATTGGCCCAAACAAACACACGTCACTTAATTCAATGACAAAAACTTAAAGTTGAACAATATATTTCAAAACATTTATTACCGACTAACTATCATTTTGCTGTGATGCAAAAATAAAACATGTCTTGTAAATCCTTATTCCTATCAAATGTACACAAACTATGAAAGTCAATAGATGTACACAAACTAACGTTAATAATACCTGTTGTACAAACAAGTGGTTGAAATCTCCATCGATTTTTGTTTTATGAATATCAAATATTTCAACACCAAGTAAAAGTGAGAGTGTTCCATCAGACCATCGCACAACTCTGGCATTACTCTCTTTCACATCATTGCCATCAGGATCTTTACAAGACCGCCACCTGATTGTATTTTCAACCTGGAATGACATTTTGAGTTATTTCTGAGTGCTCATTTGCAAGGATAATCTTTCAATGTATCAAAGTTTCAGTGATTGAAAGAATGAAGAAACTATAACATTTCAAAAACAAGAAAAAACTCCCAAAACAAAAATTTTCACTTCAAAGAGATTGGAATCAATGTCTTCTGGGATTAAGGTGCACTATTTTTCAAATGTGCTTGCAATTATCACATATTCAAATGATAAAGTATTATAGAAGGGAACTCTGTTTCTATTGCTACATATAGTTTAATTATTACTCTTAGATTAAAATGTTAATTAAGACATTTGCTTTGCTATAAGTCTTTTTTTCATCTGAAAAATAGAAATACTAATTACTTTAGTCTGCTGCTCTAGAATGTTACTTGGTATGCATTCAGTTCTAAGTTCCAGGTCATTGCCTAATTTGAGACAAGTAGGGTCAGAGAAAAGACAAATACAATGAAGTTGACTCAGGTGCTACTACATAGCTCATTAAGTAAGTGTAAACACCTTTTTAAAACATTCATGGTGTTCCTACATAGAGAGCTCCTAAACCATTTTTCTGTATTAATACTTTAACACACGCAAGTTAATTTTAAGTCATCTAAAATGGAGGGTCAGCTTATACAACGTTAACATCTCAGAGTCTTTTGTTTTCTCTTAAAATGGGGGATCGACCTGGCAAAACGATGGAGGGACTGAGGGAGAAATTCTGGAAATAGAAGGAGGAATTCAAGAGCAAGGGACTGAAGGTGAACCTTAGGAAGACAAAAGTGATAGTGAGTGGGGGAGAAGGTGAAGTGTCTGACAGTAAGGTAGATCCATGTGGTATTTGTGGTAAGTGAGTAATGGCAAATTCAGTGTCGTGTGTGAAATACAGGAAATGGATCCATGGAAGATGCACGAAAATAGAGATGGTGACTCTGAGGTTTTCAGAGAGATTTCGAGTGTGGAAGATGCAAGAAACAAGTTGATGGATTAGTGGAACCAGTGGAGGAGCTGCGTGAAGAGGTGGAAACAGTAAGAGGTTTCTGTTATTTGGGGGATAGAGTGAATGCAAGATAGTGGTTGTGTGGCAGCTGTGACAGCAAGAGCAAGAATTGGGTGCATGAAATTCAAGGAATGCAGAGAGTTGCTGAACTCAAAATGGTTCTGCTTAAGATGAAAGGAATGGATTATCAATGAAAGTTGTTTAAGATTGGCAATGTTAATATGGGAGTGAGACATGGTGTTTGAGGGAAAATGAGATGACAATTTTGAGAAGTTCCAAGAGCAATGGTGAGAGCAACTGATGGAGAAAAAGAGGACAGAGAACCTAATAGAGGTGTTGGGATTGAAGGAAGCAGTAGTTCAAATGGCAAAGGCAAATGGAGTGAGATGGTACAGGTATGTGTTAAGGAGGGATGATGGGCATGTTTTGAGGAAAGCGTTGGAGTTTGAAGAGAAGGGAAAGAGGAAGCGAGGACGACCAAAGAAGACGTGGAAGACACAAGTGGAGAAGGAGAGCAAGTCAGTGTTGGTTTGGAGAAAAAGGATACCATCAATTTAGTGAGATAGAGAGTGGGAGTTGGAGAGATAGCTACAAAAGTGGGATAAATCTGACTATCCCCATTTATGGGGATAAAACAGAATCAAAATTCGATTGATTGATTGAATGCCAAATAAAGTTACAAATGTCCATTACTAAACGTTTTTCAGTATTTAGTAAAAACAGTATATATATGCCCAACTGAACTGAAGCACGGGCTATTTTTAGCATGCCTGCAATTTTTGTCAGGGAAAAGATTGCAAGATCTCTAAATACTGGTGCATAGCTCTAAGCAATTGAGCAATGAAGCCACTACTTTGAAAACAGGTCATTTTAAGTGGGCCATCAATATCAATGCCAATCCAAGGTATATATTATGGTATGATTCTATAATAACTTATCAGGGCTCAACAAAATCCCCATCCAGTTGTCAAGGACAAGTAGATTTTGAACTTGGCCCAATGAACAAGTGCTAAGACAAGCCCCCCAAGTGCTTGGGCAAGCTGATAGCTGTCCCGGGCAAGCAAGAATTTACATTTTTGTCGGCAGGTCTAAGACGCAGGTCACGGGTCAGGTCATTGCTATGCTAATAGTGAAACAACCCTAACCCCTTCCTAATGCTAACCTTAGGCCTAAATGCTAAACTAAGAGAATGTTTAGGCCTAAGGTTAGTATTAGTGAAGGTTAAGGGTTGTTTCAGTATTGGTAAAAACGATAACCTGAGACTTAACCTGTGACCTGTGCTTTAGACCCGCCACATTTTTGTTGAGCCCTCCTTGTAACACAAGAGTTACCTTAAGTTTTAACCTAGCATTTCCTTCTTCATCAAGAACTTCATCATCCTCAATTTCATCTTCATATAATGCAGAATCAAAGGGTTTGGTTTCCACACTCATGAAGTTTGGCATTTTCACAAAGTATACTTCTGATCCAAGAGAAACTTTAAAGTATGGGATGGTCACATCAATTACTGTTTCTTCTCCTTCGTCCTCTTCTTCTCCTTCCTCGCCTTCTTGCAAAATGTCTTGCCTTCCAATCTGGTCTTCAATTGCTCTTGAGTCATCCTGTTGGCTTTTTTCTGATTGATAATCTAATTTAGGTGAGGCCTAAAAATATAAATGAAAGCTAGAAAAATTTTTTTTTTTTGAAATTTGGAGTGTTAGAGAAAAAAACAGAGAATGTAACTATGGCACTAGCAAAGTATAAAAATTAAACCTATAACAGGATTTTTTAAAAAAAAATGTTACTTAAACTGATCTGTTTTAAAATATTTTTATACCACAAATTTTCAGCAGCGCATACTGTACACTGCCTTTCTCAAAAGCGACTTAGAAAGGAAGATAAAATGAACAAATTATAAAACTCTAGGGAGCCTATGCAACAATGGAATAAAACAACAACAAAAGCGGTCATACTTAGCCTATAACACTGAGGCATTGTTATCAAACAATTCTGGAATTCCAGTATAACCTTTTAAGTTGTGTACTTTATCAAACAATAAAGTGGTTCAGTTTATTCTTAAAATCAAATGTCCTCTCAGTTTGCATTTTTCTAGAATGTGATGAAAGGAAACCCATGTTGCTTTGTGATCAGGGAGGGGCCATATTGTTAAGCCCAAATGTCAGATATGAGAAAGTGGAAGTACAACTGCAGCACTGTCAGTAGACTGTTTCTGCTCAAAGATTAAAACAAGTGGGCCTTGAGGTTGTTGCCATCATCAGATTTCTCATTAGAAGCCAGGTCCTGGGTACCAGTACCATCTCTGATCAGTGTCTGTGTGTACTTCCCATAAAAAATTAAATTTAAAAAACTTTCAGAAAATCAATAAACTTTTTTTTCAGTCACTTCTGTATCTACATTAAAACAACCATCCTTAAGCAGGGTTTTCCTTTTCGGCCGGCGACCGGCGATTTTTGCCGTCTGTGAATTGCTTCGTTGCCGGCAACTGTTATTATCACAAAAACATCCTTGTAAACAAGAATGCAAGTGTTGATAATAAATGTGGAACGGTTTGCACTACCACACCCAACTTCTCCGCCTGTTCAAAATTCATCTACTACTACTTCATTTGAAAAGGAAAAACCTGCTTAAGCTGTACTTTTGGTGCTTTCAATTTATTTGAAATTAACGTTCTAGCAAAAGAATATAATCATGTTCAAAATTACATTCCATTGTCAGAATTTCAAAAAACTAAAATAGAAGCGAAGCAAGTTCAAGTTGAAACAAGGTAAAGCCAAGTGAAGAAATTTGAAAAAATTCTTACTTCAAAATGTAGAAAAATGTATTTAAAAGTTTTCAAACATTTCCTTGGAGGAACATGTGCCAAAAAAACAATTCCCTGAATGCAGCAAGCTCCTTCAACACTCAACCTGTCTTTGTTAGTATTTTCCTACTTCACTACAATAACTATTATCCTCCTACTTGAAAAAATAATTAAACCCCTGCATCATGGGACTGTAATGGTTTGGTTATGTCCAGCAAGCACTTCCTAGATAAGTGGATATTTATGGCTTGAAGAAAGATTATCAAAGAAAAAAGGGATAACCACTAAAAAGAGAGAGAGAGGCTCTGTGCCTGTGTGGTCTGTAGTCTGAATGAGTCATTAAGCATTCAGAATAAAACATTGGTTTTGCAATCCTGACTACCACACATGCAGCACCATTGTTAGCAGTGAATGAATGAATGCAACGTTCGGTAAAAGGAAAGAGTGAAAGAGAAGCCAAATACTGTACTTTGGGTTTCCAACCAACACTGAACAATGCAGCAATTGTTCCCCTTCCCATCCTTTGCACTGACAGAACTGGAGCATATATTCTTCCTAGTTCAACTCACCTTATCTTCTTCATCTTCTGATGATATATCTTCATCATCTCCAAATAAATCAGCAGTTAAGCTTTGCTGGTGTTGGGAGGTGTTGCCTACTCCTTCCTTAACAACAGAATATTATGATCAAAAAAAAATTTAGCAGAATTTTTTTTACTTACTAATAATAAGGTTTAACTTTGCATCATGTTTAACATTCTTTCTAAATCATGCTAGGGTGATGCCATTAGTGCAATCATACATGCGGAAGTAAGGAGGGAATGATAAAATGAATGAAAAATGTTACACTAAGAGTTAATACTTTTACTAAAGAATGAAAAAAACTTTCACTGTTAAGTTGATCCATTTGAGACAGCTGACTTTTACAGAATTGAAAACTACCAGTACCATATTTTCTGGCATCAAGTTGACTTTTTAAGACATAAATTTTGAGAAGAGTTCTTTGAAGTATGATTTTCAATTCACAATTTTTACACTTACTTTTAGATTTCATTAAGGAGTTACTCAAGTCTCAAGCCAACAATTTTGACACCATATAGCAATAAATTATTTTTCATTATATTGACAATCAATCAGTTCCATTGATTGCCATGTTTGTGTGGCTTTTGAAAAGATGATTTAAAATTCTTTTGGTAAAATTTTCGTATTGGAGCGTACTATTGTTTAATCATACAAACTAAACCTTACCCAGCCCCTATAGTAATATACGCGACGAAACTGTATGCATAAATAAGTACCCCCAATACGGATATTATCCCCACATATCTTTAACCGCTAAATATCCTAACCTTTTCATCATCTTCTTGTTTTTCATGTTCCTTACTGCGATCACTCTCCTGTCCACTTTCGCTATCGCTCTCGAGTTGTTGATTTATATTACCTTTCTTTCTTAAATTATCATTATGCCGTTGTCTTTCCTCAGCTTCGCCATCGCTGGGTGAATCTTCAAAAAGTTCATTTAACTTCCCAGACGCTTTACTGTTCTTCTTTCCTCGTTCTTCATCTTCACTCACACTGTCTTCAAGATCACTACCAAAAAGATCTTCCAAAGACATTTCGGAGGAAAAATCGCTGGTCAGTGGATAAATGCAACCGCGTGAAGCATTTACATATTGACCAGGCGGCCCTCGAAAATGTTGAAAACGAGGAGAAAAAGACTGGTGCCCTGTCTGAGCCTCGACACGGAGGAAGACCGCTTTGACGATTGCACGAGGTAGCAACTTCCATACAAAATGGCGGAAGGAAGGAGAAGTTTAAAAATAGCAAAAGAAAAGACGGAACAAGAAATCAAAGCAAAAGAATATATACCCCTTGAAATGAAGGACAGTACAGAAGAAGTTATAATTCCAGGTTTTGGTGGTAATGTTGTTGAAGAGAGACGTGGAACAAAGAGGCGTTTCGACGACGAAGATGTCGACATGAAAGAAGAGCCTTCTCTAACTGAAAAAGATGAAAGTGAAGAGCAAGCATGCGAACAGATGCAATCTGAGTCGTCACTGGAAAGAAAAAGACATTCTCGTCGTCCTCGAAAAAAGAGACGTTTTTGTGACAAATTTTTGCTTCATGAAAAAAATCCCTTGATGTTGTTAAATGAGCTCAAACCGGGTTTAGAATACACTTTTCTGTCGCAAGATGGCCCTAGTCATGCCCCCGTTTTCGCCATGAGCGTTACAGTGAATGATGAAACTTTCGAGGGTCGTGGGCCAAGCAAACAGAAAGCTAAGCAAGACGCTGCTACTCGCGCTCTTAAAACTTTTGTTCAACCCAATCGCCTCGGTGGAGTCGAATTTCTTGGAGGAACGCTAGAAGATTTTACTTCAGACTCGGCGGAAAGCTTGATGAATCCTTTTGGTAAAGAGAATGAAAATGGGACCACAGAAAAACAGAAAGATTCAACGGAGAAAGCAACTCCTGCAGCCGACGCGCAAAATCCCAAACCACCTTGTCCTTTGATTGATGGCAAACACCCTGTCATGTTGCTAAACGAGAGATACTCACAAAATGTCGAGTACGAAATAGTTGACGAGAGGGGATTACCACATGTAAAATATTTTACATGCAAAGTTTCTGTCAATGGCAAGGAGTTCTTTGGTATTGGCAGAAACAAGAGGATGGCAAAGTCCAGAGCTGCAGAAGAGGCATTGTTGGGGCTTGAAGGGTTGAGAGTATCATTTGGTAATCCCTCAGATGTGATCCAGCAGTCGCCTTACAAACCAGAGGAACAAATTAACCAGCCCACTGCTGATCACATTGGGGCAATCATTATAGAAAAGTTTAATTCACTGAAATCTGGCCTTCCAAATAACATTCGTCGCAAAGTTCTTGCTGGGATTGTTATGACAGAGAACATAAATAATGAACTGAAGTTTACTGTTGTTGGCCTTGGAACTGGTACAAAATGTATTGGTGGAGAGTACATGAGTGACAGGGGCTTGGCAGTAAATGATTGTCATGGTGAAATTATATCTCGTCGATGTTTGTTACGCTTTCTATATTCTCAGCTTAGCAAATGTATAAATGGTGATGAAAAGACCTGTTTTCAAAAGAAAGATGAAGGTACTCCATATGGTTTGAAGGAACATATCAATTTCCACTTGTTTGTAAGTACATCGCCTTGTGGAGATGCTCGAGTGTTCTCACCACATGAACAAGAGGTTGGGGAAACAGACCATCACCCGATGAGACGTTCTCGTGGTCTTCTTCGTACAAAGATTGAAATCGGAGAAGGTAGGAACTAAAATAGGCTTTTTATTTATACTTATGCTAACAAAAATAGTAGCAACAACCAATATAACTGGCAATAATATTGTTGACAGTGTGACAATTCAAAATGATAAAAGGTTTTGTGACATTTAAAATGTAAAACCCTCAGTGTTTGTCATCCAAACATATGGTTCACAATGGAATCAGAATCTGACCATAATTTCCCCTTGTTAGATGTCCACATAGATAACACCAGGGTTCTTGCTACATTTTTGCATAGAAGGTAAAACACAACAAATAGCTGGTAACTTTGGGATTTCACCATTGAACAGACGAACATTTGAACATTGGATAATTTTGGTAAATATTTCAGTGAAACAGCTGGTAACATTTACTTGAACAGCCCGGCGGTAAAAATTACCGGTTACCGGCTCTTAACAAGAACCCTGTAACACAGATCCTTCTGTAACCACTAGAGTTTTCCTTAACCCTTTGAGCACGAAATACGTCATATGACGCCACCCTAAACATTGCTTAATTCCACGATGTACGTCAAGCGACGGAAAACACAGTTTGCCTGATTCAAGGCTATTTTCTCCCTTCTAGCAAATGATGACGTCAATTGACGTTTGCAATCGTACGTGATGGAATTTTTGCAGTGTTTTTCTCATACAAGTCAAATGCATGCGACGCCATTTTCGTTGCGAAAATGTCTATCAAAAACTTTACTTTGGATCGTAATAGAAATCATGGCGGACACAACAAAGTTTCTTTGGACTTTAAAAATATTCGGAAGAAACAAGGAGATTTATAGCAGTTTATACCATGTAAAGAAGGTAAAATGTCGCTTTCTGTGTTGTGCAATTGATGGTTTCGTTTTAATTTGACACCTGAGCATTTCGCTTCAGATTATTTTCAAATATTTCGAAAGAAATTGTTGTGTATCGCCATGACTTTGCAAAAATGTTATTGATACTATTACTTAATATGTACTTTGAAACCTTGCGAAACCTTCATTCAGTTTTGTATAAAATGAGAAGTTTATGGCAAAATAAATTCAAATTCTTGAAACTCAGTCGATGATCTTGTGTTACTGAAAATATTATAACTATACAACTTTGAAATCGTTATGGCTTCTGCAGTTGAAAATATATTTGATGATTCCGATAGCGGTGATGAATTTCTTGGTTTCTCCCGTGAGGAAGTTGAACTGTACGCAAACCGACTAAATGCTACAGATTTGGAAATTGATTTGGAAGAAAGCGAGGAGGAGAGTGACAGTGAACAAGGCGAACCATTTATCGACTGGAATACGGATGATAGTGAAGTTTCAGTCCCTGATTTTACCGAGCATGTTGGCCCAACTAG
>JAOBAY020085945.1:0-10473 GCA_025331085.2 Zoanthus sociatus
GACACAGCGCCATCTAGAATTAGCGGGGTGCTTTTAGCCAATCAAAATTGAGATAGCATCAGCATTGTATAATAATATATATTGTGGCGTTATGGACGTTTAGGGAAAGGAAACCGCAAAGTCTGCCCTTCGTGTACTGTTAGAATGGTTCGATCCACCTATCCGGCGCCCGATGGTAACTATATGGGTTTTCGTAGTTGTTAAAGTTTTGTTTATGTATCGATCTTTTCCAAAGTTGAATAAATTTCAAATGTAATGAAACGTCGGACGTTCAAACCTTTCACATGCTCAATCCAATGAACACATTGACCGGAGAAATACAGTTTGGTTATAGCTAGTTCAAAAATTTGAACTGTTTTTTTTATAACTGCATTTGTCGAAAATCTTTAATATACTCTCTAATATTAAGTTTTTATTTGAGAAAGCTTCTGTTGTGCAGGGTTGATTATTTAGATTTATTATTTAGATTTTAATATATCTCTGGTTTATTTATTTTCAACCATTTATATGGCGAGTTTTAATGACATCTTACAGTACTTGTTTTTTTTGTCACAAGTGAAAAATATAAAAAATTTTGGTTTCTCAGAATTTTTGATAATGTAAATTGTCGACTTTGTATGCAGCTGACTGAACTAATTAACAGAAAGGCATACATCCTCCAATTATTTTCTATATTTAAAAAAAAATAAAAAGTTTTAAATGAAGGAGCTACTATTAAATGCTGGCACTGATGTTTGATTCTTTATGAATGTGGCATTGCTTAAAAGTAATTACAATAATAATATGTTCAGCATTACAGACATCATTTTTATTTGCGTACAAAATTATGGTTAATAACCATAATAACCTATTTCATAACAAAATTATGGTTTCTACTATTTACTTGTATTTTTTATTCCATATCGCAAGTTCCTAAATTTAATCAGCTCTTCAGTTGGAACTGGCTGTCTCATTGCGATAGTTGGGGCAAGGTTTTTAGGGTGTGTGGTTGGTCTCACTATCTGTCTACGAACTGAACCTGGATCATCATGCCTTCCTCTCAAAATGTTTGCCATGAGGAATGGCCAGTACCGATATTCCTTTTCCACCTTTTTGGGCTGTGCATGCCATTTTTTTGTACGTTTGCTGTACTTGCGTGCATACTGGATCTGCCCTCCTGTAGTCATTGCTAAAGGCCGGAATACATGCATATTGTGATCTATGACGGCTAGTAGTACTCTACAACTAAACACAAGGAACCTGCAGAAGCAAAAACAACATGAATAGTAAAAAGCTTGAAATGCACTTTCAGGACCTGCTTTGAAAATTAAAAAAAATTCTGGCCAATAAAAAGCAGACTATCAAAACTTGATAGTATTTTATCAAATTAACTAGTTTTCACCTGACCGCTATTTACTGACACAATTCTTTTTTATTTCATTCTTGTGACTATTGAAAACAAAAACAACTTTTCTAGACAATTAGCAGCAAAGTAACAATAGAAAAGGAGAGCAAGAGTATTTGTTTGAAGAAGGAAGAAGAAATGAATTGATTGAGATGGATAGTGGAAGTAGGAGGGATTTCTGTTAGAGTGGGTAAATCCTGCCACCCTCATTTACAGGGATAAACTCGGATTGAAATTGGATTGAACATAGTAAATTATATAACAATACTATTGCTTACTCAAAGGAATTTCTTTTAGGAGCATATTTTGCTATCATGGAGTTGAAGTTTTCCAAGTCACTAGTGTGCCTGAAATGATAAAACAATTTTCAAGTTGCAAAAATATTTCACAATAACTAAGGAAGTTAAAAATTTTACACGAACAAGTGAAATACGTTATTATCATATACACTTTGAACATGAAAGCTAACTATAAATACCTAAAGTTGACATAGAAAGCAAGTGATTTTAACCACTTTGGTTCCAAAACAATTTTCCGTATTGCTTCAGAAGATTTTGATGACTTTGGTAAATAAGTCTTCCCTTCCTCAATGAACGTAAGTGGCCCATGTGAACACTCGCCGTCAGCCCATTCATGCTCCTCGCAGACATGGTGCACAACTCCCAACCACATGCACTGAAATGTTTAACATAACACTGTTTTAATGAATAATGCAGCTTAAAAAAATAGCAAAACAGCTACTGTTCATTAGCAGGATGCCCAAATTGTGTGCAATTCTACAATTTGTTTAAGCTTCATTAAACATAATAAATTATATAACAATATATCTTGGATTTGAAGTTTTCCAAGTAACTAGTGTGCCTGAAAAAAAATAACTCTTGAAACTCTTGAATTATAAAAAAAATCTAATTAGGACTGAAAAAGGTTTATATTATTAATTAATACAGAACTGCTGCTAAAACTGAGGTTTTTGGATAAAGAAAACAAAAGTAGATTTGTAGCATATCTTTATTCTTATATCATTCTCATTTTATAACTTTTTTTAGTGTGAGTGATGCTGCAAAAATTACCATAGTTACATTGTTTATGTATTAACTGTATGGTTGCTCCTAAGGCAAAATAATACTTACTTTCAGTTTTGTAGCATCCCCATTGCACGATTCACAACAATGCCAGAAATGATTGCGAATCGGCTCAATCCACTGACCAGTGTCATCACAGTTCTTAACTTTCGCAGCCTGTATAAATTTCATTTTATTCAAGTTAATATGCAAGCCAAACAATAATAATTATTACCTGTCCTGGCAGTGATGAGCTAATTAAATCAACATTATATAAAATTTTTTTACAAGGTAAGCCAGCTAATAAAGTATAAATAATTAATGTGTTTATAAGTGTTACTAAAATTGTTAAAAATACTTGAGTAAAATAAGCAATGGCTAAATTTAAAATTAAAAGTTTAAACACTAAAATTTATGACCAAACATTATCATCAGAAGTAATGCATAAGTGTTTCAATGTTAAATTTTATTCACAAGCTTGTCACTGACATGCCTGTAATTCAAGATACCAATAACAAAAATATATATGTGAGGGTGAATACCTCTGTAAGGGCCTTGGTAAGCTTGCATGCTTTGTGCCAAATGTCCAAATTGTGGTGCAATTCTTTCAACTCTGGATATTTTTCTGTGAAAATTGTGGAAGTAAAAAAGATAAAATGAATATTTATTGTTATAATATGGCAATATAGGGTTATCTATATAGCTGTCAAAATATATTAATATCCTCAAAGACAAATCAAGGAAGAACTTGTAAAATAAAGAGAGAATATAAATACTGAAGTCAAAATATTAACCAGACAATTAATAACATCATGCTTAATTTAGTATTATCTTCTAGTTTTACATTGATAGCTTTCATGCAAATAAATGATAGTGAAAGTTTGAAAGACTAAAAATTATCTTAGTTAGACTATTCGATATAGTTGTTTTACATGAACTTCTGTGAGTTAGTTTTAAATAATTCAAAGGTATAATAAAAAATACCTTTTAGTTTTTTCACCATAGACATTACAGATGCTGAGGCATCCGTGGTCAACTGCCCAATTTCCAAATCCTTGTAAAGCCTTTCCAGAAGCACTTTTAGTGCAGCAACCTCCATGGCTGGGGAAGAACCGCCTGTTTCTCTGCAGTCTTTTACCTCTACATCAACAATTACTTTTGTAACATCCTCCATAAGGGAATACACACAATTCTGAGCACAATGCCCAGGGGAGTCATTTCTCCCATCCCCAGCCAAAACTAATTGTTTTTCCTTCAAAATAATTTTTATTTCTTTTTTCATTTCATCCCAAAACAAATTTATAGCCGGGAGACCATATAGTTTCTGAATTCGATGGAATGTCGAAACAGATATAAACTTCAAATTAAAGCACTTGCTGAACATTTGCAGTTTTGAAAAGTTATTTCCTGAAACAAGTACTGATGAAGCAAGCATAATTGTATTTACAAAAACCTTTTGCCCGTTTTTCTTTATAGCTAACACATCTGATGACTCCCAAACCCCACCATGTCCTCCTCCACAATTCCAACCAATAATCACAACGCCACCATCAATGCGATGGCACACATCTTTCTGCCGTTCACATCCTTTCTCATCACATTTTCCAAAAAACAAAGCCAGTAATTTATCTAAATTAACAACAGCCCTTTCCTTCTCAACCATATTCAGAAATTTCCCATCAATAGGCTTTTCTACAAGTCCATTAAATGCCATTTTCATCTTTTCTTTAATGTCCCCATCACTACTGGTTGATTGTTGTGCTGAAGACACATTTTGGTCACGGGTGATATCTCTTGAAGCCAAATAATTTACTGTATCAGCACTGTTAGTACTAGACACCGGGGATTCAATTCTTTCCATATTTGTTCCATCATCAACCATGGGCTCAGGCATTTCTACATCCTGAAGAGAGTCTGACAAATAACTTTGCACAGCTGATAATGTGGACTCATTCTCATCACGCAAACTGTAACAAAAAAGAACTATCAATAAGAAAATAAAGCCCGAATCAAACCAGGTTTTCTAAATTGGGTACCTATTAACTAAATATTGTTAGAAAGAAAGAAAGAAACAAAGAAAGAAACAAAGAAACAAAGAAAGAATGAAACAAAGAAACAAAGAAAGAGGAGCAATTGCAGAATACCCGTCCACTACCCGTCCACTATTGTTCTAGATTTAACTGCGCATATATTTCTTAAGAACGAGAATGCGCAGAATAAATTACAGAGAATGGCCGGGTATTCTGCAATTTAGCCAAGAAAGAAAGAAAGGAAGGAAGGAAGAAAGAAAGACAGAGAGAGAGAGAGAGAGAGAGAGAGAGAGAGAGAGAGAAAAGGAAAAGAAAATTTGTTTAGAATCTCAAAAACCTTTCCTTTGATGTGGTTTTGACAAAAAATTATACAAACCTTCACCAGTACCCTGCTCTGTCTCTAAAGTATATTTTTCAAAAAAAAAAAAAAGACAACTGATAAACATGTTAGCTTTTTTGGAAGTTCTGGGCATCTAGACACTTTGTTAATAATAGTGAGATTACTGCATATATATAGCATATACATACAGGCAGGGATTAACCATTGGAAACTTGTTCAGCGAAATAATCTTTATGGTTAGTAGATTTTTTGGGACTAGAATTTTTACAAACGTTACACTAAACAACAAACCTCCCTTCCCTTCAAACAATTAGCTAGCTAGTAAGGTGAAGACAGACCTGTCTGAATAACAGCTAAAGTCATCGTTATCACTGTCACTTCCTCCTGATGAACATATAAACTACCTTCACCATCACTTCCATTAAGTAGACTTATAATCCTGCAAATGCAAGAAAAGAAAATAATCCACACAAGCTAAAGAGTATAAATGTCGTATATAAACATTTTCGTGAAAATGATTGCAATTTCGATGTGTTTTAGTTGTTTTATTTTTATTTGAAAACGTAGAACGAAAAAATTGTTTTAAAACACAAAATTCTCCTGTAACATACCGAGAAAGTTCCTTCGAATCCTCTTCTACTTCACTTTCCGACTCTTCTGCACTGCTAATTTGATTTTCAAACGGGTTTCCGTCGATGGAGGCAAACTTTTCATTTATCGACAAACACAGCCGTGAGGTTGTCACGTTGTACTGAGAAGAGATGCTTTCGGGAAGTCCGGTCACATCAACATCACTAGTAAAAAAGAAAGAAAGTAAGCATAAGCTTTACAAATATGAAAAAGGAAAACAACTGAATAAAATAATTTATTTACCGGCTGCAATTTGGCGGGTGCTGTCTCACGGGAGTCGATGTCAACAACCTTCGGCGACCTGACAAAATACAAGCCATAAATTAAAAAAAAATAAAAAAAGTGTCGAACAGAAAGATATCATAATCCACCAAAAAACTATTTAGAATCATGGTACAATTTCCATCACAAAACGAGATATACAACAATTAACTTACTTTGACGAGAAACCACTGGTGACATGTCTAGGTCTTCGAGTTCCACGGCCATTCGCTTATTATTTCCAGGCTTTGGTATGGAAAGATCCAACAGAAACTCAGCGAACTGGCTATTAGTTTTCTTAGAAAATCCTAGTTCACTTTTCCGCTGTCTCCATCGGTTAAATACGGACTCCTTTAGCAAAACTTTTAGATTTTTTTTCTGCCTTGGTGGACGACCTCTTCGTTTCATTTCCAAAACCAAACTTGAAATCACGGGTTAAAAACAGTAACTAATTTAAGCAAGGCAAAGAAAACCCCCTAATTAAAAGCTAAGAGATTAATTATTGTCAAAAATAAAACAAATTTTGTACGATGGAAGCAGATTTAGATCATTACCACTCTACCCTAATTTCAGGGCCATCAAAATGATCGTAACATTCGCCAGGCGCACAATGCATTGTGGAACGTGACAAGGATTATTTAAGCTTCTATACCAATAAGCCCTTAAATAGATTGTTTCACTTTCTGAGTGGAACTTTGCTAAAACGCCATGAATATATCCTTCGATAAAGAAATTACTCCTCGTTCAAAAGGTTTCATCACCATATAATAAGGAGCCTGTTGGATACTCTTCCCCGAATTGCGTATTTATTTTACAATACTGTTGAAGGTACGGTGGCCCAAAAGGGCCACAACGCAAACAAAAAAGTACAACACAAACAAAAAACTTCGCAACCAAAAAGGTACAACTCAAAATGAAAAAAGTACAGCGCTGACAAAAAGAACACAACACAAAGAAATATCGACAACTCACACAAAAATCCAGAACGCAAACAGAAATCCAAAACGCAAACAAAAATCCACAACGCAAACAAAAACCCACACGCGGGCTTAGCAGGTCGAGAGGTGCTGGACGTGTTGCTTCGCGCCATTTCCGGAAAGAGTCCGTAGATGTGAAATTTTTAGATGGTTGGAAAGGATATTGTGTAAGAGATGTGTTGTAGTAAATGTGGATTCCAGTTGAATACTGGTTCTAATTTTTGTAGTAATTGTGGAGAGGGTGTAAAAACTACGGTTTCGGAAACAAATATTATAAATTGGTTGATGTGACAGTTTAACTATAAAACATTGCGATAAAATTGTGAACATTACAAATGATTATAAAGTTAAAAATTTAAAAATACATGGTTAAAAAGTTTAAAGCTAGTTTAAAACGCGACGTTTCGACTTAACTCAAGTCATTATCAAGCAATGAAAGTATGAAAATACAGTATTCGAATATATAATAAAAATAAAGCATGAAGCTATGCTATATAACAATAAAAATGTATAATTAAGTAAAAAGCTCGAATGCTGTCCTCTTGAGTATTTAATGAAGGTTTGAGTTCCTTGATGAAAAACATCTCATATAAAAGACAATCAAACTTAGAATGACATTTCTTAAGAACAGAGAACTGACAATTTATAGTAGAAGTGTTAATATTACCATGAGTATTTTCAAAATGTTTTCCTATTGCAGAATACCTATGCTCCTGAATGCGTTGATGCAAGTGTCTTGTAGTAAAACCTACATAATCAGCATCACACTGATCACATTTAAATCGATACACAACACATTGATTGTTAACCAAATCAGGCTTATTCTCCTTAGGTCGAAGAATAGATTAAATAGGTTTGCTGCGAAAAACAGGCTGAATCTCAATACCAATGCCTGAACTCGATGATTTCAACTGCTCCTTCACCATATTTGCCGAACGCTGGTTTTTAAAGGGCAGAGAAAATCTAATAGTTCTGATATCATTATCGCCCTTGGACTCCTTATGAATATCATTATCATCATTAGATTTTTTGTGAATATTATCAAAAAAGCTTGAAAAGCACGATTCGATTAGGATATTAGGATAGCCTAATTTTGCAAAAATAGCTCTAAGCTTAACACAGTCACCATTAAGGCATTCCTGGAGGATGAGGCGACCTTCGAATTATCTCGTTTTTTCGACTTAATCTAGCAGATGTATAGTAAATTAATAAAACTTACCACTTTTAAAGGTCAAAAATATTTTTAATCGTACCTAATTTTGATCACAAAGTCATAGTTAAGAGCCGTGTTTTCTCGCAAGTTATGATAATTAACACCGTTTTTCACAGTATACAGCCATTTTGGTTTCACGCCTTTTTGACATCCTGTTATTTGAAATTGTTTGGTCTCCAACAGTTTTACTCACAGTTGAAACTATTTTTGTCATATTCACTTCAAAACCTTCCTTGTTCTTCTGCGGACGCACATTTAGCAAGATTCAAGGAATAGCATCGTCGATATGTCGGGTAAGCGTCGCTTTTCAATGTTGAACGTAACAGTTTTATTTACTGTTGAGACTTGACGGATCTTTATGCTAATCGCGCTATTCTTTATTCCTTTGCAGAGGCAAACAGAGATATAATCATTGCAGAATTTGAAGAAGAATATCACAGAATCAACGGTTAATATTATAGAAAAACTTGAAAATTGGCACATTTAAATTACTCTAATTGTTTTTGGTTATATTGCCTGCCCAGCTACGACTGCTTGTATTGGCAAACCCACATTTACGTATTTTGAAATGGAGATTTGAATTTTCGTTTTCGCCCACATTCGCACGTTCTTACATTTGTAAATAATTTGGTATTCCAAATAATTGAAAGTAGTTGCCATGTTATATCCCCGTAGGACTCACAAGAACTAAATTCACTTACTTTATCACCTTTCAGAGAGGCCGTGCCACAATCTCTACTCGTACTTGTGCTGCGAGCTGCAGAAAACTTTAACCCAGGTGACGATAAGCAATGCCGTTCGTACATCTACAGGGAGCTGTTCAATTTCCTATCCGTAAGTTTTGGGATAATTTCCATATGGGGGCGTACTTATTTATGTTTGCAGTTTCATCGTGTTTATTACTATCGAAGTTAGGGTCTGGGTAAGGATTTGTTTGAATGATCAAACAATAGTACGCCCCAATACGGAAATTTTACGTAAGTTTTTTTGTGGTAGAAAAATATGGCTTTTGAATTCCATTGAAGGAAGAAATTAAACATTTTTCTGAATTGTGTTTGAGCGTGAACGCGAGGTAGGAAATGGGGCCTTCCTTATTTACCCACCAGAACTTGTGCGATTTATTTGTAAGATATACCCAAAGGAGGTAAAAGACTACGTCCCTAAAACTAAAAAGGTGAGTACATATTTTTCTAACTCTACTTTTGCTAAGTGGAAACAGTGGTTCTAAACTGGTGTTTAAATTTTGTCTCCATCATCCATTTCAGTTAAGACCCATGTATGAAGTCACACTGGAAGAAGTGTTAGACGAATATAAACATAAGGACACTGTAGATAGGTATTCGTAAATGGATTTTTTCTCTACATTTTTCAACGTCCGAAGATCAAATCCCATTTACATAATGAGAATATTAAAAATTCTTTTGTGACTGTTTTCACCAAGATCAAGTGCTACATACATGTATACTAAATCTGCTCTCCTGAACGACTTTTAGCCACCACAGACAGTTACCGAGTTTCTTCAATACAGAAGTATATTTACATATTTATTAATAAATTTAATAAATATAGATTTTTATTTTACTATCTTACAGAAAATAATTATGAATTTTTTATTTACAGGTGCAAGAAACACTAACATCAAACACTATAGGTTTTTATTACATATGAAATGAAAGGAATGGATATAAATGAAATAAATAAATGCATTTTTTAAAACGATATTGTCTTATTACTGTATATATTATTTTGTATTAATTTCTCTAAAGTGTATAACTCCACTGCACCATTGAAAGGCTTTTTCAAACTGCAATAACCTTTGTATGTTCCGTACACTACAAACAAACCCCTTCTCTCGATAGCTCAAAATGTTCAAAAAATTATCATCAAAGCATGAAATGAAGGTTGTTGTATGAAAAAAATTATATATTCAACATTTGAGGGAAAAAAATTCTAATTTTTTAAATTATTTACTATGTCTGCTTCAATGGTTTGTGTGCCAGTATGTGTATTTTTTGATATCAATAAATTTTTTCAAACAAAAATTTTTTAAAAAAAGTCAAAAAAAAAAAAATGTCTTTATTCACTAGATAAAATACCTATCAAGTGTTACATAAATATAAAAGATTAAAAAATGGAAAACAGCTGCGCAAGGCGAGAAAATTACAATTATAATGGTAGCTAATTACATATTTACACTCCTAAATTATATCCAAAAATGAGCCTATTAAAATAACTGTTCCTAAAACGTTCTGTGTTAATTATGGATTTAGAAGTATATTTACTACGGAGGCGATGTTTAGAATATTCGGAGTAAGGCGTAAGGAATTTATGTAATAGATGTCTATCTACAATTATTTTATCAAAGAAGCGCTGATCGTGGTGTTTAAGTAATTCATAAATATTGTAATATCTGGATATATAGCACCTCTTGTAACAGCTACTCAAAAATTGCTGGACAACGTTCAAATCTGGCAGACTGGCTCCGTACACAGGGAGGCCGTAGATAATTTTTGGCATGACGATAGCGTTAAAGAGGTGGTCCACCTCATCTTGAGTGAAACCTTCTTTGCGAAGGCT
>JAOBAY020085955.1:0-10472 GCA_025331085.2 Zoanthus sociatus
GGTTAAAACAGCAAACAGATGAAATCGAGATTTTTTCTAGATTTTGATTATAAATTGCTGCTCGCTCGCTTCGCTCGCTCCACAGCAACAATACATCTAGAAGTTGTTGAGTTGGTTAAAATTCTTTGGGGGAGTAAGGTTGACGTAGTGGTCATCAGTTGCACCTCCCACCTCTACGACCTGGGATTGAGACCTGGGCTCCATATGTGGGCTGAGATTGCTCAATCTCAATCTGACTCCAAGGGTTTTTCTCCAGGTACTACAGTTTTCCTCCCTCAGCAAATTAGACTTTCATGCCAAGATCTAAGCCAGTGAGCAATTAAACATTAGCTACAGGATAGAAAGAATGGGCAATCACTTCCTTCGCAATGGAGGTTAAATAAAGTATATATCATAATTATTTAAAATCTACTTCTGTACTGTCTAAATGGAATAGGTAAGGAGCACATTTTATTACTTGGAACCTCAAAAGGCAATTCATCAAATGAATGCAATTTCCTAAACCTTGCTACTATACACAGCATCTTGCAAAGTCTGAAGGTGAGATTCTGCACTATTGACTAAATCCACACTTTTTCACACTTTTCAGCACCTCTAAAGAACATTTAGAGAAAAAAATTATAAGTCCAATTAAATGCAAATAGTTAATCTTAGATTAAATTACAAAATTGACGTTTACTATTTGCATTTGGTTGATATACTTTAAAAGTTTCAAAGTAATTCATCATTTTAGCTTTATGATGCAAGCTAGCTGGGGGCTACCTTCTGCAGTTCAAAATGGCTCAAAAAACACTTAAAAACACTACTAAGTCAGAACTCTAGCTTTCATAACAGTTGCTGAAAAAATTATCTCACATAAAAAATTGCTGTGTTGACTTGGATTGAAGAAATCCATTTCCTCTTATACCTTTCAAATACGTAAAAATTAATGCTGACATGTCTGGCAGCAAAGGGTTCAATTTTGGATACACTATTTGGGAAAAAAATAAATACTTGAATTTCCAAATTTCCTGATACGTTTTGGGGATTCTAATTATAAGTTTACAGTGTGTCCTAATCAAATGCATTCTAATTTAAAATGCTTTCATTTTTATTTAATATGTTTAATACAGTATAAAATCTATATTTATTTAATAACATATAGTATTACATTTTATAGTAACAATATACAGACCTACACAAATTGAAAAGTTACTTAACCTAAAAGTGGGCAAGGAAGAAATGTTTTGCTCAACTGATTTCATCTAATTTGCATATTTTAAATGGAATGCAGCGTCTGTGTTTCTAAAGAAACAGTTTTATGAATGGATAAGTTTTCACCGAAAAAAATCTAAATTTTTAACTGACATTTCGGACTGGGGTCCTTTGTTTGAGTGAATTCTCTCCAACGAGGGACTCCAGTCTGAAATGTCAGTTAAAAATTTAATTTTTTTCACAGTGGACATAAAACTGAATATCCATTTGTAAAACTGTAATTTGCATAATAACCCATTTCTCAATTAGACAATTTTTTTACTTTTTTTCCTAATAGTGGGAACAAACAAGAACATAATGTGTGTTACTTCTAGCTAGCTAGCATAAACTGCCATCTTCATAAATTATATTATATTATTTGCATTGATCACTCCAGTACAGTTAGAATTGTACATCTGCATCTCCCCACCTGAGAAAGCAGTCTACAGACAATCTGCAAAACACAATTGGCTTAACCAATATACAAACAAAACAATCATTTGACTGTGCAACTTGTGCAGGCCTGTAGAAATCAATTCCAATTTTGATTCGGGTTTATCCCCATAAACAGGGGTGGCCAGATTTACAACACTCTGGCAGCAATCTTTCCTACTCCCACTCTCCATCTCGCTATTGAT
Source organism: Zoanthus sociatus (assembly GCA_025331085.2). Taxonomy (NCBI): domain Eukaryota; kingdom Metazoa; phylum Cnidaria; class Anthozoa; order Zoantharia; family Zoanthidae; genus Zoanthus; species Zoanthus sociatus. The sequence goes on from JAOBAY020085955.1 coordinate 1,872, forward strand.
TCATTGCATCCTCCTTCTTCAAACCAACACTCTTACAGAACTGTTATATATTAATTAATTTCTCTCAACTAATAAAGGTACTTGAAATATTTACTTACCAGAATATAATCTGATTGATAAGTTGATATGATAAGCACAGAGATATTGTTGTCTGCGAGAGGGGAAATGACACTCTTCACGATTTTACTAATGCCAGTCAGATTGTTGTTTCCAAATGCCCCTGCTGACACTGTAAGAACCCTCCAGCCCGAGTCAGCAACGTCAACATCTTTCTTATCAACTGCCAGTTCTAAATAAAAAGACAATTATATATTACTACTGACAAGATAAGCAATTCTCTGATATAAGTTATTAGTGAATATAGAACTGCTGACTGGCTCTAACAAGAGGTCAAACTGCAGAGCTTCATATAAGTATATCTTACTTCCAAGATATTTCCAAATAATAAATATTGATGAATACCTAGGGTTTAAGTAAATAATTTTAATGTTATATTAAAAGGTGCAATAATATTGCATATATTATATTATATCATCATCATTTTCTTTGTTTCCTGTCCCTAGTTTCCCACTCCTTGGATTGGACATGATATATAAAAGTTGCCTTCACTATTTTCTATCCTCTGCCATATCTTCTGTGATGTTTAGCTTCCTGAGCTTATCTGCATCTACAGCTCACCAGACGGCCACTAATTAAGTTGGGCTGGGTGTAGTCCAATAGCACACTACAGGCCACTACTCATAAGCTTGCCCCACACTGTCTTCTGCAGATAAACTGACAACAGTCTGTGGCCTGTGCTCCTTTATCAGTTCTTAATTAAGAAGCTCTAACAGAATTCTCCATATGGGTATGCTACCCTCCTTGACACCCTCAAGGCTGTAGGCAGCAAGGAATTACGTGACAAGATCCTGTAGTCTGATGCACTATGTCTCGCCTTCTTGGCAGCACAGAAAGCCCTCTAAGCCACAAGACCATCTCCATTCCTCAAGCTTCAGATGCACTTTCCATTAATTTAAATAATGTCACAGTCTCCCAAGGTTGTATTCAGGCTTGTAAAAAGATCAAGTATGACAAGTTTTCTGCAAATTCCAGAGTGACAACCTTCATCTCCACAGTCAGTCTTTATAATGTATTTAACACATAACAGGCACTAAACAACTTCAACTACTCCAGCAGAAATCCTGCAAAATACTCTGATCAGGGCTCAACAAAATCTCCATCCGGTCATCTGGGGCAAGTAGATTTTGAGATCAAGCAATTAACTTTTTATAGTCACTTGCCCAATGGACAAAAGCTCAGGCAGACCAGGCAAGTGCTCAGACAAGCTGGACAAGTGCTTCGGCAAGCTGAAGGCTGTCTCAGACAAGTAAGAAACCAAGTGTTTGCTGAGCCCTACCAATTCCAGCTCCTAGATTTGTATGTTTATTGCTAAACTGGAGGACTCTTTGGTACACAGTATTTCAATCTGTATCTGATATCTTATATTAGATGGTTATGCTTATATGTCTTTTACTAACCATGCAGCTTAGAAATCGACACAACAAAAATGTCACAACCTCTGTTGAACCCACTCACACTTAAGTCAAGGAACACACCCATCCAACAAGGATCGAGTCATTTAAATTGGTTTGTATTACATGTTGGCAAACACATAAAGTGAAAATATACAGCTTCCTGACCTTTACTGACAAAACGGCAATGTTTACTTGATTGAACACCATCTTGTCTTGCTGACTATGACTAACAACACTTGAAATCTTTTTTCAAGTAAAGCTTTTTGTGATTTCTATTTTATTCTATTTCAGCTATTTATATTATGCCACTTTAATTATATCTACTTATTTATTTTAAAGATTCTTATTTATTCAACTCCTGCCTAAGTTTTTGATGTCATACTGTATAATTACAGTGTTCTAGCTAGGCCAAAACGGCAGGGCACAGCACCCTGTCGTTTTTCTGTGCGCCCTGTGATTTTCCTCCAGCGCCCTGTTGTTTTTTGTGATCCTGTACATTGTCTTAGTGAAGATTTGAGATAAAAAACCCAATATCTTGAGGTTTCCATGCTATATTTTCCAAGTTATTTTCAACAAAATTTGAAAGATCGTGATCGCTCAAAAATAATTGTTTTCAGACACTAAATTCCTGAACCACAATAATCGGTCAGCGGATGTTAATGATATGCAAATTAGGGCGCCCTGTCGCTAGAACACTGAATTATTATGCCATGCAATGCAATCAACACAGATAGCATATTGAAAGATTAGAGATCTAAACTTTCATATCTTTTTTACAAACACCCACACACTTGCTAACCAAATTAAACAATGAACTCAAAATTACTCATAATCATGCACTTTTATTAGCTTTGCTTTGTTTATAAATAAAACTGACAGTTAATAAAAAAAACCCTCATATTTTTATCACTTAATTTGAAAATGCTTATAACAGCTAAATCTTCTCAATTTTTCTCAAGTAGTAAAATTGAGGCAAATTGGAAACAATTTTAATACCATTTTCACCTAGAAATAACTCTATTATTATCTATTCACACATCTCTCTATAGAGAGACATCATATGACAAGGGTTAATACTTTGACTTTTAAAACAAGTCATGATCATGTACTATTGCTGGGTTGCACCTGATGTCATGGTGGCCATATGCATGTTGTTGGATGACACTTAACAAAAGAATTTTAATTATTTCTTTTGTTTTGGATTCCAACATGGCCGCTATGTCTATTGTCTTTTGTGTCTCTTGGGAATGATTGCAACCCAAGAACATATCAATCACTCACTTACACAAACCTGCAGAATGTGACTGATCATGAGGAGATAAAATCATATGGCCTGCACATGCATACATATATGGCCAAATGTACTTGATCTGATAACAAAAAGCTACAAATACATTCTTCGGCCATTTTAGTGTATAAACTTACCATGCAGTGTAAATATCTAGAGCTTCTAATTTTAAAGCAAATATATATTATGGAATCCCATACCAGTTAATTACAACCAAAGTATTAAACAAACATTGTATCATTAATATATACTTTTTATATATACTACTGTTTATTGAGAGTTGTAAGATCAATGCTTTATAACGGCTAGTATTTGCAAGTTAAAAAACATTATGAATGAGACCTGAATTTTTTGAAGTATTACAGAATAATTAAGCTGCTCTAGAAAAGGTAATCCTTCTAAAGTTATAAAAACATCCCTTATATGGGCAATCTTCATTTCAAAAGATCTCTTCAATGCTAACTTTTGAAATTATTATTTAGTAAAAATATCATGCAACATCACACAACATTACGCTTTTATCAAGCCAATTAAAGGCAAAACATGTATGTAAGAAGCTAACTTTAACTTTATCACTAATATTATACCCACAATATTTATTATATTGTAGTTTTAATTTAAACATTCCACATTGTATGGTAAACAGAATCATACATGATTATATATATAGCCAATCTTGTGACTATAAAAACCATATCTGTCAGAGCCCATTCTAACTTTAAAATTCCATGATCATGATTCAATGTATGATTTAATAAGAGAGAAATGAATTTCAAGAGTTTGAACAACTTTTAAAATCAGTAGCTGAGAATTCTACGACTTTCTTTCCTAAACAGTTTGAGTAACTTATTTATCCTTTTCAAAATTCTCATAAACTAACAGGTTTGAAAATTGCAGTAGATAATTATATAAATTATATATGTTGCTATAAGCTACGGATAAAATTCTCTAGAAATCCAGGTCTATTTATAATTACCAAAAACAAGAAAATATTAGATGGAGTGAGCAAAAGCTGCAAAAATCTAGTAAAAATGCAAAAGTTTTATAAAAATTCCTAAGCAGGTAATTTTGACCACTCGTCTTGCAATCTTACCGTACTCGGTTTGTTATCACAAGCTGACAACGGAGAGCGATATGCATAATTCATATCATTTAGCGACTCATAATAGTAAACAAATTAAATGTTGGTTGCATACCTGAAAACAAGTCTTCTTCAACAATAATCGTATAGCCATCTTTTGCTTCTGTGAAGCTAAAAAACTGTGGCCTGCAAAGACATACAGTTCGATACTTAAACGTGCCATATCTAAAATTTACATCTTTTTGATGATTTGGCAACGACAAAAACAGTTAAAAATATTTTGCCTTGGCTTTGTGGTAAACGTTAATTATAAATATTAAAATAGCAAAACACATGGAAAAATGCACGAAAGTTATTATTTTAGTCAAAATTTTAACACCATTGATTCAAACAATTTTGCGCAATAGAACTTTGGTAAAAAGCCAGAGTACTTTGACTTAATATCATTTACCTTGAATTCGGTAAGAGGGATATTTTAATCAAAGCATGCGTGTATTTTGCTATGGCATCTTTCTTGATGATTGCAACTTGCAATCGGTGCTCAAGGATGTGCACCTCCGTTAGTTCAGTGGCATTCATCATATCAGCTACGGTAAATTTTCCGGGACTTAGCCCGAAGGCAAAACCAGTTCGGGGTTCACCTAGTTCCCCAATCTTGTATCTCAGTTTTTTACTTGTGCTCCAGCTAAGATGTCAAGTTGCCTGCAGTTCAAGTTGATCAGTGTGTTTTAAAATCTCTCTTATATATCGACCTTTGTTTTTAACACGGGTTGCAGCGAAGAGTGATCGATCCACGTGATTAGGTAATTTCAACGTGAAAAAAAAACTCAGGAAATTCTTTTGTTTCACGGCTGAAAAACCACTTAGAAGTTTGATGTCTACCCGAAAGACAACAAGCTGCGAATCAACTCGTCCTGTGGTCTGTTTTGCTGTGTCCTGTGTTGGTGACAAACCACATCACTTCGTTTTCTTTGCGATGCAATCAGAAAGAATACTAAATATAAAACACAAAAATATTTCCATCGTTACACTCTCTAAGAACTGGTATGCTTCCGTGATTTAAATTTTCTTACAGAATCTGTTCAAAAAGATCCATCCTTAATTCCACTCAATGATGGGTCGCGATTGCCAGCGTGCGTGAAAGTACTGTCGAGCCTCGTTTCCGGATCCTGTTTTAGATATGAGCTAACTACGGGAGGGTAGAAATTTTTTTCATTGCAAGACTGCGGAATATTTCTAAGACGTGCCAGTTAACTTCTGTTTTTAAGCACTGACTAAAGTTTTCTATTTCTGAAAGTCAGATAAATTTGGTTCTCTATTTTTGTTGTTGTTTCTGTGATTTTATTCTAACAGAGACCCATGTACTTTTTTCCTTCGATGACAACCCTTACCACCCCACCCTGAAAACATCGAAAGGATTAGACACTGGGCACGAGCCACAGCAAAAACAAATTTTAAAAGATGTCTGCAATTTTCACTCCAACGAATCAAGTCAAACTTACGAATGTCGCAGTGGTAAGGTTAAAAAAGGCAGGAAAAAGATTTGAAATAGCCTGTTACAAGAACAAAGTTATGTCATGGCGTAGTAAAGTGTAAGTTTTATTCTTATTTTTAGTTTTTCGACAATCAGCATTGATCTGTGTGCGTCACTGACACAATACGTATGTACAGATTAAGTGTAAAGAACCTGTCAACATTTATCGTCGTTTTTTATACACGCAAATAATATATTTGTGAATTTATAGCTACAACTAATGGATTTTGAAATGTAGCCCACTTTCTTAGCATTGAATTCTTTAAAAAGTTAATTGTCGTTTATATATTGCTGTCTAGAGTTTTAAATGAAGTTTATAAATTCGCCTCAACTAAAAGTAGGCATATTTAATTGAACTTAACTAGTAGATATAAAAAACTAAAATAAACTAAAAGAGCTTCATTATAATCTTTTTATAGCACAGCATGGTTTAGCTCGTTCTTTAAAAATAAAATTAAACATCAGATTAAATATTAATAATGTTAAATCGAGAACAATGATGGCAGGTAGTAGGCAGGGTGTTCTGCTGCAGTTACTGTATGTACTCAGCAAAAATCCAAATCAGAACTTTTGTCAAACTCACGCAGTGTTCTTTATTATTGGAGAAGGCGTGCTTTCCCTTGTGTAACCTTGATTTTTGACATCCAGTCTCATCCTGAGGGAGAGGCTATTTAAAATAATCTTTGCCTTAGGGGATTTTTGATCAAGCAATCAATCCCAGGGTAAAGATGTTGAACAATTTTTAAAATACAATTTAATTTTGAACCAACACCAGGGAATTTGAACAATTTTTTTTTTGAAAATTTCAATTTCCCAGCTTTGTCACACCTTCCTTTTCCTCTGCCACCTTTACATTGATAGGTGCATAGAGCTAATATAATATATATACACTTTTATATAAAAACCGTTATAATATAGTTAGGATCCTTCACTTGCTCTGATTGGTCAAAAATTCATGTTTTATCAGAGTATAAAACATAGAAAAAGTGTGTAAATTTATTGTTTTTCACCACTGGCATTCCTCTTGCCAACATTTTTGTTAGAGATGGTGGAAAACATTTTATTTGAAGACACTTATGATGGAGTTCTCTGCAAAGCAACAGAAAGTTCTGAAGATGGGAGTAATTTATCTGAATAAACAAAAAGAAGCGAAAATTGTCGAAAATTATATTGTGTCAGTTTGTTGATCTGTGTCGGTTGTTTCTACTCGTGGCGTGTTAAATCTATATTTCCCTCGTGTTCTCAAGTGCCCGTCGTGTTTTATCGCAGTGTAATACACAGCTTGGGCTTCTTTATTTGTTAAATATATGATTATTATAATTTACAGGGAAAAAGATATAGACGAGGTTCTCCAGACACACACAGTTTTTACAAATGTCTCTAAAGGACAGGTGGCTAAGAAAGAAGATCTTGTAAAAGGATTTGGAACTGAAGATCAAACAGAGATTTGTCTAAAAGTAAGTTATTTTATAATTAGGCTGTTTTGCATTATCAAACAAATTAACTTCAATCATTAATTTTAAATTATGAATACCCATTCATTAGTACTACATCAGTGTTTAGTTTAATTGATTAATACATATTAAATAATACAGTGGGAACTGCTAGTTTCAATTTGTCAAAATAATTAACATTTTTCAAAGTAATGCACTTATATATTTGATTTTCCAGACAAAATAATTAAAATATAAAATTATATGTTTCACATCAAATAACAACTGAAGCCTTCCGTGTGTTTTAAACTAAAAAATATAAACTAAGGTATGAAGCGTTAATCTAATAGCATTTTAAACACACACTATTGGAGTTATAGTCACAAAATTTGTCAATAATTATAATTATGTGTTATATCAATTAATTATTAATTCAACTTATTTTTAACTTTATTCCTTTTAAATAATAACTTGTAGATCTTAGCAAAGGGTGAGCTGCAGGTCTCAGAAAAAGAGAGGCACCAGCAACTTGAGTCCACATTTCGAGAAATCGCTACCATGGTTGCTGACAAATGTGTGAACCCTGAGACCAAACGACCATATCCTGTGGGGGTGATAGAGAGGGCAATGAAGGATATTCATTATTCAGTGATACCCACAAGAAGTACAAAACAGCAGGTATACTTTGACTCCTGTGATGAAACTTACAAAGTGTAGAAATTTGAAATGAAATTATAGATGTTCAATGCATACAGTAATAAAATATCATTGAAATCTCTTTAAAAGTTTGTTAATTACTGTATATATCAATAAAATTTTGCAGTTCAAGACCGAATGTGGCTAATGCAAGTGCAAAACTGAATGATGCACATTCTGGGACTGCATGCACTCAGTTCTATATTATGCGAAAATGTTGAAATATATAGCAGTTAAATGTAGTGAGAAATAATCAAGGGCGTATAGCTAGCAAATTCCACTGACCTTCTACCTCCCAACTGCATCGCTAAGTACACTTTTGATCCCTACTCCATTTCTGTCCTCCATTGATCCGTTCCACCAAAACTTGCAGAAATGGTATACTTTTCCTCACCTCTGTCCCTTGACCCCTATATCTAACTTGCAGACATCCAGTATCTACTCTTCTCCTTTTCTTTCCTGACAAAGAACCTACATTCACTGTTGCCAGTCTTAGTAGGTCCTTCCTAGCCTCATTTTGTTAAGACCTGGAAATTCTTAGCACCCTCTGCCCATTTAAAGGCTACTGGGGTTTGAGGACCTTTCTTCTATTTTCTCGACCCATAAGGTTTTGATAAAAAATGCAATTCGTTCATGCCACCACTTGGATTGCAGGGCTGAATTTTCCTCAAGGTTTATTCCGAAGCCTTTTCTATACTTTAGTAGGTTTCGGCAAGGCTGTGGAGGTTTTTGGTCAGGATTTTCTGCCCCTAGGCAAGCTGTCATCTACTGTATGACTGAAGAACCCCACCAGCCCTAATGCAGTAGGTAGTACTGAATAGCATTATACAGGCAGGCCTTTTCATTTGACACGTGCGATTGCAGGCGCACACGCAGGCACACGCGTGAACTGAATTACAAGTGCTTTTAATTGCACGTGCGAAATGCCAAATTCGATCAAATTTGCACAACCTAAAATAAGTGAAAAATAGTTCTGCTGTGTAGGAAGTGTAGGTTAAACAAGCTAATTTGATAAAAGTGTGGTTAACCACATTTTTATTGGCTTTCAGTACCTT
>JAOBAY020085966.1:0-10471 GCA_025331085.2 Zoanthus sociatus
TTGGAACCCCGAGCTGAAACAAGATTGAGATGGTTTTGTGCCACAAGAACTTTTATTGGCCGACCGGTTTCGCCCTTGGCTTCTTCAGGGCCATTCAAAGTTACACTCAATTATTTACACATTAGCCCTGGCTTATATTGCCTTTTGAGCTAATTAGAACTGTGTTACTTTTCTAATGAGTTAATTGCTACGTGCTTGTTTCTACGTGTACAAGAGCTAATTGTTTTGCCCTAAATTGAGTGTCCAAGCGAGACATTATATATACATATATATAGTAAAAAAGCAATGCGTCCATTTCCTCTACCCAGTTTCCCATATGACGAACAGCCTTGGATTCTCAACCTCTTGGTGAAGGAAGAGACTATATTGCAGTCTAGCCACACTGATAGTGAGCTTTACCTCCTTTAAACTACCATAGCAAGGACGATTGCTTTTTTATGGTAGTTTAAGGGGTATAGCGCACTACCAAAGTGGCCATTGTGCCTAATATAGTGGCTTCAAGTTAGCTACAAGCACATTTGTACTATCTATACTTGACTTTACACACACCTAAAAAGCATAAAATTCGTATCAATAACACTACGTAGATTATACATAGATTAAGCTCTAAATAACTACTAGAGTTGATTTATATAACTATGCCATAAATTAAATGGATAAATAAAAGCATAATACATAACAACTTCAGTAAAATCACTAAAATATTCTAAGTCATCAGCAAATAAGTGAAAATCAAACAAGTCTGATGAGCTAGTCGTTAGTAGTATTACTAGAAGTAATAAAAGGAATAGCAGCAGCAGCAGCAGCTGCATAAAGAGTTTCAAGCACTTCACATACTGTACAGGTATATTATACTTTGGTATACTTCGCCAAAAATGGCATTTAGGAAGAATTTAAAGAAGAATTTGAACAAAAAACTTACGATTGTAAGCAGTCCAGAAACCAATGCAGATATTAAATCTTTCCCGGCTCGTGCTGTTACAATAGTGTTGTGAGCTCCAGAAACGGCTGAAATAATATAAAACATATAGGGTTTAAAATATGTAAAAGATATTAGTTCATTTTCAAGTGCTTTAATCAGGTTTGTATTGCTGTGCACATGCTTTTGAGTTTGTTAAAATAAGACTAATGAGGTTGTCCTTAAACAGCATGGTATAAAACGAATAAATGCTATTGCTATCTCCGTTCAACAGCATCATCTGAGACAAAAAATGCAAGCGATATGAGAAGTTGTTATATGTTAAAGGGAAGCCTTTGCCTATATTGTAGAGAGGCTGCGATAGTCTAACTAATTTCAGTAGAAATGCACTGCAGTACCTAATTACTATCACCTGATGATCCAATTCAACTGTAAACTATAAAGTACCAGAAGAAGGGGAGAAAGAGCGGGCAGCCTTACTATACATATCAAAAATGTGGTGTTGCTTATAGTGTTAAAATGCTTGCTGCTCAGAACGTGCAAATGGAGACAGCACTATTACTGCTTTTAGTTAGATCCATAGTTTTTTCATTGGGTAATATTCAAGGAAAAACAGGATGTATATGATGTCATACAACGGGACTTTTTCCCAGGATATGCGTCATCAGACAGCTGTAAGGTGACGTCATGATGGGTTAATAACTATACGGTTCGATGTCGATATAACCATTGTATACATTGCCAAAGTTATATGTCTTATTTGTTTTTCTCACGATTTTATTTAAACTCTCTTGATTCAAAAAATTATTTTGATGGTTCGATGTAAACACTTTGATAATCATCCAAAATGTATGTCATTGAATCAGTGTTCTTTAGTCTGTAAATATGAGTGTTACTTGTATAGCATTAACAATGTACGACTTGTTGTGCACCAGGCTATGTAAGTGTTAGCGTTGTTTGAACTGTCAATAAAATTATCTTTGAAGATGTATGTCATTTGAGCCATGTCTTCGTTATCAACATTTCTTCATCAAACAATATATTTCAAATAGGTATTTTTGGATTGATTAATATTTCACTATTGATCAAACTTTCTCCGAACAATGTTTCAGCAAAGTTTTGTTATTATGCCTAATTATATTTAAACTTGTTGACTCTTAAGCTTAGTGTGGTTTACACTTCAGGCTTGAAATTGTTTTTTCAATTACCCTTAAAAATTTTTTCAATTAGCCCTAAAATTTTTTCAATTAGCCATAAATATGGCAAAACATAAGAAAATTTCCTCTTGGGAACTGTGGTGGTTGGAGTGGATGGTTTGTTCTGTTGCTTCTGCAACACATGTTTTTCATGTTATTTATTCATAATTAACAACACCTCTGGGGTAAGCGTTTTGTGATAGATCAACTGTCACTTCTGATGATGTATGTAGAAGCATACAAAACATTATATAAAAGATAATTTGAAATTATACGTATATTTATAATGTTTGTTACCACTGTTTGTGTACTATTTAATTCTTATAAAACTGAAATGGCCGAAGGAAAAGAGTATTTGACATTTTAAATCCTGTGTAAACGCCCTACGTATTGAGTTATCAGTCATCACTACTGGGCGTGTAACCAGCCGTTTTATACAAAAGCCTACCTGGTCCATGATCAGCAGTAATCATGAGGCACATCTCTATGAACTTAGAAGCATAGACTGGAAGTCTGACAGAACAACAAAAGATATTTTCTAAGTAGTATAAAGATATCTTAATTATTCTCTAACGATAAAATTTTAATAAAAGGAAATTCTGTGCAAAATGAAAAAAAAAATTAATAATAATAACAACGTTTAAATTTTTAAAAACATTACGACTTTTTTATTTTCACAAACATGTTTCGATGGTATATTCGTCGTTAGTGTGATGGTTGTGAAAGTTTACAATGATTCAAAACGTGTGTGTTACAAATCATACGTTATATTGCGTAGGAAAATATACATGCCAACATTTCTAAGCATCTGCAGGTGTCAGATTTTTGCGTACCTCTTGCAACTTAGATTGCTTTAAGATCTGCGACTAAGTACCAAGTTAATCTTTTAATAGGAGTCTATGTACATTAAGTGCGAGAAGCCTGACCTTAATCAACAGATCAAACACATCAATTTAACGCTTTCTCTATAGTTACACGCGCATGCGCAACGCATCGTTTAATTCCGCTAACTTCGAAAATTTTGTACCAATGCAAAGTAACGTATCATTTGTAACAGGCACGTTTTAAATCATTGTAAACTTTCATAACCATCACACTGACAATGACAAATGCACCGTCGAAACATGGTTTTGAAAATTAAAAAACTCGTATTATTTTTGAAAATGTATACATTTTTACTGCTGTCTTGACCATTTGAATAATAACGTTCTTGAAGTACTAGCAAGGTATCTGCGATCCTACCATTATATACAAAAAAACAGCTAGGGAGGCTTCCCTACATTAAAAACATCACAATTATCTCATAGGAGCAGTTAGATTACACAACGCCAGGATCTCTTGCGTACTAATCATGACAAACAATTGTAGCTCATTTTCTATCTCACTTGAGAGGATCATAAAACGGGACTTACGGAATCACATCTCATCAAGATGATGCAAATACAGCATCTTACCAGCCGGGATAACTAAGGGATGGGGGAGGGCAATTTTGAGTAACAAGTCAATAAAAGCAATAACTTAGACATTTTATACTGTTGGTAATCTCGTGGTATTAAAATAGAATGTAAGTACAGACAAGATCCAGAATTCATTTGCATTTGCAACACTCAAGAATTCCTTAACATTAAAAGGGAGAAGGATGTATTCCAACATTTCCTTTGCTCACCAATAATCAAATTGCTTCCAAAAAACCAAATCCTTTCAACTAGCATATTGGCTTATCGGAGATTGTACTTATTTCAGTTTCCACAGCAGTTGAAAATCTTTGGCTCCCCCTTCACAGGACGCCATCAGAGGGACGATCCAGTAAAAGAGTACTTATCTTATTGATCTCAATTTAAAGTACAGTAGTAAAATTCAAATGTTAGATTCCAGTTTGAGAATCTAACATTCAGGGATGGTTTTTCAAAACCTACTAGTTCAACAGTGCTTATCCAATCGGTAGAATGACTAACCTTCTCTGAAACCAAAGCAGTCCAAGGACACCACCAACTCCTAAGTCTTCCTTGAACACCTCAGTAATAGGCATCCCAGCATACAGTAGTTCTGCACCACGCTCGTCACAGATACTTGACATGAACGATGATGGCTTACGAATCAGACCGAGCTCCTTGAAACAAAAACAGATATAAATAAATGTAGTAACGGGGTTCTACTTCAAATTTTACCAAAAGGGTTCAGCATTTGCAAAAATAATGTTCAACTACTGTGATATTATAATGTAGCAAAACGTGCAACACAATTAACATCTGCTGATCACTGCCACAGTTAATGCACAATTCTTGCAGTCATTTGCACAGTAATCTTTGCGTGTCCTTATTTGCTATCAAACGCTTTTACATTTATACTTTGCATTTGGCCGTTTGTTTTCAATTTGTAATGCATTTCTGTCTTCTCTATACTGTTTTGCAGTAGGACAGTTTAATAGATACTGCATTGTTGTAACAAATAAACTAGGAACGTTACAAACAATTAACATCAAACACTTCATAAACTGCGCTTGCTTACAGACAGGTAAGTCTTCCTTTCATCTGCTTAGTTCTAAAGCCCAAAAAAAATTTCCAATTAGAAATTTACAAAACTATATAATCATTATCTTGAAAGGTATAAGAACATTTGTCAGAGAAAGCGCTCAAAACAACTCCTTACATTAATTACAATGATAAAAAATCTCAACCTTAAATTGTCTAAATAACGTACTTTACTTTTTACTGGCATACTTTAACAACTATTAACCTGTTTGTCAAGCCATTTTATATTTATCATTTCTTTATTTTATACCTAATTTTACTGAATGAAATAAAGACCGCAAAGAGCCTAGGACCAAGATTAATAAAAACAAAATGGCAGACAAAAGTTCAAAGATGATCAGAAGCAATTAAAACCTATACAATGCAAGTACAAATGAAGCGCACAATTTGAAGAGCAAATGGCTATATATCATAATTTAATACATTCAATTATTTATGTTATTCAATTGGACAGTGTGGACACGTATGATTGATGCCAAAAGTGTAATCCAAGAGTTGTCAGTAATTGTTCCTCGACTACTAACTCCATGGTTCTAACAGGTATTACAATCTAACGAAAATGAAGTAAAAAACTTTTTATTTTCATACTTCAATTCACCTAAACGAAACGAAAAGAAAACAGACATGTTTAACGTTCAGCAAAGGCGGAGTGAGCTAAATCGAAATACTTCTGAATTGTCCAAAAAATCACAATGTTTTTCCTTTTACAAGACTTCAGATTTTACTAAACCAAAATGTTTGCAATGCCAGCCGTGGTTCACAACAAACCTGCGCCCACTGATAATCCATTGGAACAGTCGGAGGAGCTTTGAAGGGCCTGGGGATGATAGTTCCATCTTTGACCAAAGCCTCGTAAACTTCTCTGAAAAAAGGGGAAAAACGCACACTGTCATGATTTGATTGATTGCTGAATCAAATCGCTACAATGACAGATATCAAGCTTTTAGTAAATTTTTAGCTCAGGATAATGATTTTCCAGCTTTCTGATTCGTTCCCTAAGCCCATGATATGAGCCATTATCGTTAAGTTTGACCAAATAAGGAAAAACTGCTGGCGAATTTCTTGTGCTGAAATTTTGGAGGTCGGAAAATAAATTTTCGCAGCGTCGTCGGTAAAGAAAATGTCACGATTTGAGGAGCTTTCACTTTATTTATTCAAGGCAAAACTTTAGTCATTCAAGCTCAAGGCAAAACTTTATTCATTCAAGGTAAAACTTTAGTCATTCAAGCTCAAGGCAAAACTTTATTCATTCAAGGCAAAACTTTATTCATTCAAAGCAAAACTTTATTCATTCAAGGCAAAACTTTATTCATTCAGGGCAAAACTTTATTCGTTCAAAGCAAAACTTTAAGCCCGCCGCACACGGTGAGAAAACTGCCTCGCATGCCTTTATGAACACTGTTTTATGAAGCGGAAATAAAAGTGTTGAATGGCAATTTCCGGTTATTGGACTGTTTGAAAATTTACTAAAACTATGGCCTCGTTGGTTATATATATCAGCTCATATCCGGCGTGTCCTCTAAGAATAACTGTTAAATATACAGGGTTCACACTGAGAATGAGGAATGAAATTCAATGACTTTTCCATGACTTTTCATGTCCGTGTGAACCCTGATATAATTTGAACTGCAATGATCATGAGACAATACACACCCAATTTAGGGTGTTCCCCTTTCAGACAAAGTAATTTTCCAGATAATTTCCAGACTCAACAATAAAATCAAAACTGGCCTTGTTCATCATAAAATTACCAACTGTTAACTGATAAATTAAACAACAGAAGAAAAACTTTATTTGTAATCTATATATCAAACAAACAAAAGATGACACCTAAAAACCAAACACTTCATAAAAATATAACAAAGTGGACTGAAAAGTCAAAATTCCATGTCTAGCTGAGATATGTGCTTGTTATTCAGTTGTTCTAGAGCAAGGACGACAAATGGATAACCAACTATAATAATAACAAAATAATAATGATGATAAAGAAAATATTGATAGTTTATAATACTGATGATGAAATTATTGATAAGATGAAAATAATTATCACTTAATGATGATGATAATTATTAACCAATGATGATAAACCGATAATTATCAACTTATAATGATAAATCGATATTTATGAAGATGAAGGTAATTATCAACTGATGGTGATTGACTTACTGTATTAGTTCAAACAGTGAGTCAAAACTTTCCGGTACGTACGCTCCTGCATCTTTCAGGGCCTAGGTCAAAGCCAAAAATGTTAGTTAGGTACTTGCTCACCTAGTTTAACAGTTTACTTCGCCTAAACACATTCTAATTCACACTCTTTAGATGTAAACTCAACAGCAACCTTCTACAATATCCAGATTTGTCGAGAGACAGGAAGCAAAAAAAAAAACATAACGCTTACACGTTCTGACAAAATATTGCTGCACTGAATTCAACGCAACATTACAAAACGCTACACTATAGTAAATTATCCTATACTACACTAAAAGATATTACAATACACCATGACAAACTATCCTACATCACACTTAAAGAGACACTACATCACACAGCAATATAACAAAAACTCCTACACTACATTACAGTGTAGTAAACTATCCTTCAATGCACTAAAGTACACCACAAACTACGCTATATTGTACCGCAGTATATGAAACACTACGCTATGCTATGCTATGTTATGCTACGCTGTGCTATCTTTTGCTACGCTATGTTATGCTACACTATGTTATGCTATGCTATATGTTATGCTACGCTACGCTATGTTATGCTAGCTATGTTATGCTACGCTATGTTATGCTACGCTATTCTGTTATGCTACGCTATGTTATCCTACGCTATGCTATGTTATGTTATGCTATGTTATGCTACGCTGTTATGCTACGCTATGTTATGTTACGCTATGCTATGTTATGCTACGCTATGTTATGCTTCACTATGCTATGTTATGCTGCGCTATGTTATACTACACTATGCTATGTTATGCTGCGCTATGTTATACTACGGTATGCTATGTTATGCTACGCTATGCTATGTTATGCTACGCTATGTTATGCTATGCTATGTTATGTTATGCTACGCTATGTTATGTTATGCTACGCTATGTTATGTTATGCTACGCTATGTTATGCTATGCTATGCTATGCTATGTTATGCTACGCTATGCTATGTTATGTTATGCTATGTTTTGTTATGCTATGCTACGTTATCCTGTGTTATACTACACCCTCACTTTATTCTTAGCAACTGCAGTCTCCTTTTCTCCATGGGCACTGGCTCCCGCGTGTCCAAACTGAACCTGGACAGAAATGTTATATCCATAATAACAACATATGTCAACCATTCAGAATATTAATATTGAAATACTAACAACTATATGAAAATACCATCAAGTGGCTTCCAAACAACATTGGGAAAGGATGACAACAGTTTACAGTGAAGGTCAAAACGAAGTAGAACGATAAGGATTCTTGTATAAGGACGTTAAACCGTAGGTCCAGTCTCTCGACACTCTAACGAGGGAGATAAAAAAACCCACACATTTATCGAAAAGAGCAGGGTAGTGATCCCAGTGTTGTGGTCTGTCTTCATCACTAGTACTGAGGGCATTTACGGTTATTAATATATGTGAGCCGCTGTTGCGGACTATCTAAAGACCCTCAACTGTTGAAAACTGTATTTATCTGTGATGCGCATTTGATCATATCCATATGAAAAATACGCAATATCAATATCAAATATTATTATTATTACTACGGGAGCTGCTTGAATAAGTGCTCGTGCGCTTGAAATCTTTTCCTTATTCTCTTACGTATACTCGTACTCGAATATAAAGGTCTCTATTACTTTCGCAAGAAATTTCAGAAAATTGTTTGACTTTCAAAGCGGTACAATTTTATAAGAACGTTAAGGCTGAAATGATGTATGCCAGGCCTACGGGCTAGCTATGTCCCCGATAGGGACATTGCAAAGAAAAAGAATTAAAATTTGCTTACCAGAAAAATAAAAGGAGCAAAGTCAGCAAAAAAAATCAGTGCTATGGCTATACTCCAAACTACAAAGGCCTTGTTTTCCCAAACACGACGATCACAAAAACTCTCCATTGCTCCCTTCAACATTGCTTGAGGACTTGGTAAGTATAGTAACTTTTTCTTTTCTTCTAAATCCTTGGCAGATTTCTCAAGCGGTACAAATGTTAATCCACAAACAAACACAACCAGTGAACTGAGCGACATGCAGCGTAGAGTAAAGCGCCATCCATATTTGGTTATAGCAGTACTTGCTGCTGACGTAATTGTCATAGCGCCGAGGCCAGTTCCCGCCATACCAAAACCAATGGCCAGGGAAATATGTCTTTTGAAATATTTTGTGAGGACGATTACCGACGTTGAGTATCCCAGACTGGAGGCCACACCCAAGCAAAGTCCGTAAGTAATGTACAACAATTTAAAATCTTTTACAAATGACGTGGTCACTAAAGCTGTGAACAAGAAGAAACTGCTGATGAGTGCAACTACCCGACACCCTAAGCGCTCACAAAGTGCTGTTGACAAAGGTCCTAAGAAGAAATTCAGTCCAAAGACAGTTGAACCAATCCAGGCTGAAACATAACATAAGCAGTGTTAATCTTAACATACTGCATTTATAACCAACATCATCATCATCATCATCATCATCATCACTAGCCTATCATTAATATACAAAACATAATTAGTATCATAACTGCATCGCCATCACTATTGTCTACATCAACATATACATCATCATCTCCGTCATCATCATCATCTACATCATCATCATTACGTCATTATCATTATTGTTACATATAGCTGTATTCATTTCTGACAAACAAATTAGTAAATCTAGCTACTTTACAAGCCACGTAAATTTGACATTCTTAAATACACAGAGGATATTATTGCGGTGTTTCGAGCATATGAAGTTTATCTTTGAATGAAAAAAAGTTATGAGCGTTTAGCTATAGAAAATAAAAAAGAGACAAAAAAATAATGTTCCAACTACCATTACTTTGCAAATGGTCAATATGCCACAATAACAATAGTAAAAAATGTTTATCTTAAAATATGTTAAAAATAAAATGTATATAAATGTTGAAAAGTTTCTCTGAATTTTGCTAAAATGCTATAAAGGGAATACTGCTTTCGCCGCTGATTACACGCCTGAAACTCCGTTGAAATGATCGCCATGGCTGCAATAGCTTGTGAAAACATTTCAAGTTCCTATCTGATATCGGTAGAAACATATTGCAGAGCAGCACACTGTTGCACGGAGAACAACGTAGGGTAATACGTCATTCGTATCCCGGATGTAGTTTCGACTCTGTGTAGTTTACTTTAAAACACTTTTGTCTATATATATTAAATCATAAAAATGACTAATCCGAAGAAGAACTAAGAAAGCGTTTGCACGTAGACGGCTATATTTTTATCCGAATAAAAATATCTGCGTTTACATGTAAACGCTCACCGTTTATGTATCGTTTTCGACCGTTTACGCGTAAACGCAAAGCTGGCGTTTTTGAAAATAGCCGGCTAAATTCATCGTTTTCGGCGTTTATTTGGCCTAAACGGATAAAAATATGTACGTTTACAAAAACAGCCGGCTACGTGTAAATGCTGCCTAAAACAAAGCTACTTTAAATTCTAGATAATATGCAAAATTTTTATGGGTGAAAGAGCATGCACTTTGCTTTGGAAAGAGCATGTCAAATTATTTAAAATAAAGAATGAGAGAAGAGAAAACAATTTTTAAGCCCTTGGCGGGAATCGAACCCCACATCTTCGGTTTACTAGTCCGACGTGTTGACC
>JAOBAY020085977.1:0-10470 GCA_025331085.2 Zoanthus sociatus
TTATACTAAAACAATTAGACCTCTCGGCCTCATGGACTACGAGTTTGAATAGTCCATTCGGCCTACGGCCTCATGGAGGCCATTCGTCCTCGAGGTCTAATTGTTAAATAGTCTTGAGAAGGTGACGCCGAAACATCCACTTATTTGTATATAGTACACTTTGAGTGTGCATAATGATTTGAAATGTCTCATTGTCAGACCTGCTTATCCGACTGATATGTTAAGCAACCAAAGATCGAAAACGGCATTCGAAACACTAACATTTTCAAAATTTCAAATGTTCAGATGTTAGAATTGCTTGCGAATTAATCTCTGTTTTGGCTTTTCATAAATTATTTTAAGATGCTGTCGATTAATAAACAAGTTGAGATAGAAGATAAATATTTATGGCTTTTTAAATAAAGAAAAACTTTCCGTGGCCTGCATTAAAAACGTGATATTTCCCTAACAGTGTTTCCAACACCGTCAAGCGAGCCTTTCTAATCTGGTTCTCAGTCCTCGTGTTCGGCAACAAGGTGACTCCACTAAGTGCCCTGGGCACCATTATTGTCACGGTTGGAGTGTTCCTATACCAAAGGGCGAGCCATTATGAGAAGATCAGAAAAGCTAAGGAGAAAGAAATAGTAGAGGCGGACATTCGTAATGTGTGAATCAGTTGCTTAATCATAACAGGTTGTATTTGTAATTTGGCATTACATAGACAAACTATTTCATCCTGGAGGACTCAAGCTTGTGAAAGACCTAAATAAATATCCCTTCAAAAAAGCTTTTTTAATAAATGTGTATTTGTCTGCAACCTTTTTCTGCTAATATAAGTCTGGGACATGCAGATCTAGGATTTGATGAAGGAATAAACGGATAGGCGACGCCATAATTCAACGGAGTTTTGACTAGCTTTTTTTAGTCAAAATTAAAGATGAATAAATAAAATACGAGGTAAATATGCAAAGTAGTGGACACTATGTGACCCATATAATCTCTCATCACACACATACACTGTTATACGCTATATACCGGCACAATAGAGGCCGCTAAATGACCCATAAAAAATGATATAATCTCTCATCACACACGTACAATATAGTTTATACACTATATACACAATAGAGGCCGCTAAATGACCCATATAATCTCCCATCACTCACGTACATTATAGTTTATATACTATAAAATTACACACAATAGAGGCGACTAAATGACCCATATAATCTCTCATCACACACATGCTCTAATATAGTTTATACACCATATACACAATTGAGGCGGCTAAATGACCCATATAATCTCTCATCACACACATACACCGTCATACACCATATGCACGATTGCGGCTATACAGTATCATACTACAGTCACTATAAATGGTTGAAGGCAGGCGTGCATTACCTTTTTAGTCTGTCATAAAGATTCATAAACCTAACTGTTAACAGCTGTTTGTAAACAGCTGTTTAGTAAACAGCTGTTTTGTAAACAGCTGTTTTGCAGTAGTAAATCACCAGTGCTTACTCGTGACCAAAAAGCTGTCTTGGTTATTGTTTGTTTTTTCAGCGACGCACAGCTTACAAAAAAGCTCGGGTTTCCACAAAAGAAAACATACATTATACGCGTTACACAACGCAATTGCAAGCTTAACACTGAATACTTGCAGATATAGCAAAAAACCTCATCACTAAAGCTGATGAATAAAATATTTAATGTTTAAGAAATACGTTTGCACTGTTGCGCAGTAAATTATGAACAAAAATATCAAAACGAGAATAGAATTTCATATAAAATTTAAATGGTAGTCAGAGACGAGCCTGCAGTTCAAAAGTGCAGAAAAAGTGATCATGCGCACTGACAGTTTTTTCCTTTCGTACGTTCTTGATCGAGTTTAACTGCCTCTTTGTTATCGTACATTTTCTTGGGAAAGAATGCAAAATCTTCGGAATTTCTGTTACAAAGCTGTTTGGCAAGGGTGTTAAATAACGTCTTTACATTATGGCCAGTTCTTGCACTTGTTTCTATGTGAAAAGCTCCCGAGCGATGTGCGGCAGACCTTCCCGTCTCTTCGGAAACCTAAAACAAAAGAACGACAGTTTTTACGATAGAAGAAAACTGCCATGCAACAATATATCTAAAGTTTTAGTCAGGGGTTTTTAGGTGCCAGGGAAATCCTTGGAAACCCAATGTTTTTCAAAATGCAGTCATGCAGACTGTAAAACGTCAAGTTTTACCGTTATTTTTTATTAAAATAATATATAGAGTTAAATAACTCTTTCATTATTATTTATACTCAAAGTCTTCATTATCTGTTTAATCAAGTTTTCTTTGCATCAGACTTTAGCAAAATATTAAATGACTCCACAATACTTTTTCTGCCACTAAACCACACAAACCTTAAATTACAATTGCAAATTTTGAACATTAAAGCAGTATTGATTCAAAAGAAGAACAATTATCAATGTTTATTTTAGATCCCTTTTATCTCACTATCTTGTGTTATAATGTAACACATTTGCATCTGCTCGCAGCACTTCACTTTCTATTAGAAACTTCTAGTTTTAAATATGTAAGCCCCTTGCAAATTTCCTAGAATATGTGAGATCTAGTCCTAAAAATTCAAGGGAAACATCAAAGGCACAAAAATATCCAAGTTTGAGGCTACTCCCTTGGAACAAAGCTTTAGATTTGTATGATTTTTCGGCCAATACTTCAGCTGTTTTTAACTTTGATTTTTATATAATTTGTATTGTTAAAAGCAATTTCGATTTTCATGTTTAGTATGTTTATTGATTTTCCCTAAAAATGTTAAAAAAAGAAACCCTTGAAACCATTTTGCATTGTTAAATAGAATTTCTCATTCTAGTGCGCAAATTCGTTTATTTGCATGATTGTATTATTCGTATTCATAATAAAAAAAAAATTCATACTCGTGTGAGAAAAAGGCAACATGAATTTTTATCAAAGCAACTTTTTATTTTCTGTGATCAGTTTTGTTCACCACATGCACAGTTGCAAAAGATCTTTTCAATTCATTGATATAAAGTATCAAAATTTTCTCTTCAACAGTCAAAAATCTTCTGTTGTTTATTCCAAATGAAAATAATTAACTAAAGTATTGCAACTGTTAGATGGGTTTAAAGGTAATTGATTTCCATATCTACTGGTAATACATTCAAGATTAGATAGCAAAATATCTAGTTATAGTTAGTAAGTTTGAAAAAAACAACAGAAGAGCTTTTGCCTGTTGAAAAGAAAACTTTTTATACATTTTACAACCAGGCATGACAACACGCTTCTACATACAGTACTAGTATTAAAAAGCTTTGCGAGATATCTTTTCGTATCGTTTTGTTTCGAACACTGTTTTATTTCACGAGATTTCGTATGAGTTCTAGCGAGACTCTCTCCCTCATGAATATTCACAGTTTGATACCACTGCGAGATATCGCACGAGTTATCGTACGACTGTGCGAGTTCTCGTTAGAAATCTCGTATATGGGTTTCAATGGAGGGAATCTCGTAAAAAGTAGTTTTAAAACATTGGGTACTGCTGTCAGTAAAGTTTACGAATTATACTTGCCTTGGAAGCCGTTGTCTCGACTTTGCTCATTTGATTAGTTTTCTATTTGTATATTAGTATAAACCTACTAGTGGACTAATGCAAATCCTGCATTTTGATTGGCTACGCTACTAGTGGTCTAATTGTAATAGTCATCGCGTAGAGAAAAGATGGCGGATCAAAATAGTAATAAGCCCCGTTTTACTATAGAATCAGAAGATTTCATCGATAATTGAATTTATACATCCTTTTTTGATCGATTAGTGGGTTTATACTAAAACAATTAGACCTCGCGGCCTCATGGATTACAAATTTGAATAATTCATTCGGCCTACGGCCTCACGGGCTATTGACTCGTAGTCCATTCGTCCTCGAGGTCTAATTGTTAGTTAGAATACGGAGAGTTGACACAAATAGATGTAATTCTTGTTTTGCTTTGAATTAGTTGCCCTGTACTTAAGGTACCGAAACAATACTGTTTTTGATAAAATAAAGACTTACTTGTCTTTTGTGTTCCTTCTTATCTACTTTGTTTCCGATGACCATTAAAATGATTTCACTTCCTCGATCTCTTCGGACCAATTGTATCCAACTTTCCAAGTTATGGAAAGAGTCTGCGTTGGTGACATCATACACAATCAGTGCGACTTCCGCATCCCGTATGTAGCTTGGAATAAGGGAACGAAATCTTTCCTGTCCAGCCGTATCCCACACTTGCAGACGTAACTGAAGGTCATCTGAAATATATGCAGATAGTTCGTCATCAACCAGCTACACCTACAAACATCGAGTGGTCCGATAGCTGCTTCGCAATGTGGCTATATGGTTTATCAAAATTTATTGTTCGTTTGACGTTGGAATTTGACATCCGTTTGACTAGTAATAGTATAGTGGTAGTGGTAGTAGTAGTAGTAGTAGTAGTGGCAGTAGTAGTAGTAAGAAAAACACATGGTTTTTTTCTCGAAACGTTGTCAAAAAGAAGAACGAAGTCCTCGTCGTCAATATCATCATTCACGTACAAAAATAAAAGAGAATTTTGAACTGATCTGCCACCAGTCGTTTTGTTTTAGAATCTGAAACAAAAAAATGCTGCAATCTGACTACGGCAACAACATTGGCGTGATCACTCGACCCAGACCTCGCATTGCTAAAACTCGTACTCGTGGTCGTAATCGGTTCTAAAGGTCTCTAATGCAGTACTGCTAGTGCAAGTGGTATTTTAAAAACAACGTAGTAGTAGTTAAAGGTATATTAGTACAAGTAGTAGCCTAAGTCGTCAAATATTTCGGCGTTTGTAAAGAACGTAAAGTAAAAGTTTTTTGAGCAGTTGACCTGTAATTTTTTTCTCTTAGCGAGGAAATTGTAGAATATTTGCTACAAATATGAACGCAAGTGCGAAGCTATAATCTGTTTACAGCATAGCATTTGTTTGTATTAAAGTCAGTATAAAATTTTTACCACGAGGAGTAGGCCTTGTTCATTTTGCTAAACTCAGCTGACCAATAATAATATTAAGGAAAACAGATTTAAACTAGTTCATAAAACTAGTGTTTAGAGAACACTCACCTAAAACTAAAGTTCTTGTAAAGAAGTCAATTCCTATTGTTGGCTGATATTTCTCTTCATAGATATCATATACAAACCTTGAAGCCAAGGAAGATTTGCCGACTCCTTGGTCTCCGAGAAAAACAATTTTATGTTTTGGAGTAACTTCTATAAGTCTTTCTTTAGTCTCCATGTTGAAGAGAGTTTAAGAAAGAAATATTCTCTTTGAAGCAACCATTGTGGTTTTTGACAGAGTATCATTACAAAAACTTTGATTGATGATGTAATAATGCAAGGTTGCCAGGTTTCGCGAGCGCACAGACTGGAATGAAAGATTCACGTTTTAACAATAGACGGCATTGTTTGTTAATTTGAAATTAATTGTCAGCAGAAAAAGAAAAAAATTTATACTTGTATCTTTTTATTTTTTGGCAGCGTCTTACAATTAATTCTACTTCCCGTTGCATGTAAACACGGGATGAAACATAACACTTTTCCTTTTCTCTTCAATTCTGGTATAAATATTGTGACTTGTGATTGAAAAAAAAAGACGTTTAAATCTTCAACAAGTGTTTCAACGGTGTTTTTTTTTATTTTTTTATTTTTTTGGTATTTAGTTTTGGAAATCATGCATATTGTATTTTTTTAACAAAGGCTTCCTTTAAAGCAAAGGATGAATTTGAATATTATGAAAAATTATAAATTATGACATTTCTGGAGCACTTCTATCTTTAAGCAGAACAAGTGAAATTTAATAATCAATTCATTGCAAATGAATGGAAGAAACGATGAACGAGAGATTGGAAGGAAAAAGTACGAATGAATGATAAAAATAAACATTTTAAACGTTTGTTTTAAAATGTTTAATTCCTCTGTTACACACAACATTGATTAACATTATGTATAATATTTTTACTCCACACACTTGTGATGAGGTTAATTGCTAAATTAAAACTATTAATCATGTACGCTGCCTTGCGAGTAGTTAGTTTTATTATAGTTTTGGAGAGCGTCAGATGTTAAAAAGTTAGAGTTTTTATTAGAAATCTGGAATCAGTTATTGGTATGTTTTAAATACATTTCAAATACACGTTTTTTTCATAAGAACCAGTAAATTTTACCGAGGCTCATTGTTCTTGAGATTTAGACTGTTTCAGCCTCAATCGGTTCCTAATTTGTTCTTATTTCTGTGAACGGTTTGAAATAATGAAAAATATCGAAACAATTAAAGACAAGACACTGAAAATCAGTGCTTATCGTTTGAAGAACTTTTAGTATTATATTGAATGTACGTGTAGCATTTGAGACAATAGTAGATACAAATATAATGGAAAACGATGTGCTTCTGTATTTTTACTGTGCACATTGCGAACGTAGATAAGATTTAGTAAAGTTTCAATTAGAAACATCTATTTTCACTTTTTTCAGGCTCAGCTTAAACTTGTTCTTAAATTGTTCTTAATTTTCGGCGAATCTGAGCCTTATTGTTCTTATACTGTAAAGTTGATCTTGTTAAAAGTCAAAGTGCCAGTGCACACCCGTAACAATTGCCAATGACAAAGAGTCCTGTCAAACGTTGTTTGAATTGAGGTGAATTTTCTACTTATTCGTAAACTAACATTAGTAAGTTATAGCGAATTAATTAATGGTTTGAGACAAATTTCCGAGTGCAGTATTGACAGTTAGCCAGCGCATGCGTTTTACATAACACACAAACTCAAACTGAGGTCAAACATTGAGCGTGCGCTATACATGTCGCTAACTTAAAGCAAGAATTTGAACTAATAAAATGTAAAAAATAATTAAAGGCTTGTATTGGCGTAGTTCAAACAGAATAGAATAGAAATGACAAAAGCTTGAAAAAATAGAACTTATCTAAATTGGACGCTACAGAAACTAAACTTTTTGGCCTGCCTGTTTTAAGATTTTTAATTCCAAATTACTGATGTTTTATTACTTGCCGATATTTTATTTTCATACCGGTATGTAGTGTATTTATTGGAGAAAAAATGTTTTTTTTTAAAAAAATGTATATTTATCGCAAAAATCTAAATTTTTTTTTACATGTCTGCGCTCAGGTTTTTGACCTTTCAAAGTATGACGCAAAGTGCGCCACTAAATAAAAAACTGCTTTAAAAAGTAAACAAATTATTTTCAAATTGTGTTTGTAACTTTGTAAACAATTTAATAGTAAAATTTGTTTGGCCAGCAAATATTGACATTTATGATTGAATTACACGGATTTCGATAGATCTGAAATAGGCATTGATAATTGTTCTTCTTTAGAATCAATACTGATTTAATGTTCAAAAGTTACAATTGTAGTTTAAAGCTTGAGTGGTTTAGTGGCAGAAAAGGTATTGTGGAGTCATTTAATATTTTGCTGAAATTTGATGCAGATAATGAAGACTTTGAGTATAAATAATAATGAAACAGTTATTTAACTCCATATATTTAACAAAGAATAACGGTAAAATTTAAGATTCATATATACTGAGGCTCAAAAACTCTACCCGCTTAAAAACATATTTTTATACATTTTTCGTTTGTCATGACTATGGTACTACACCTTTCTTTAAAGTTAGTTTCTATGGAAATCTTATATGTGCTTTTATCGATCAAAAGTGTCTAAAAATACTAGACTGTGTATTTTCCGCCTGCAGTATCCTAACCCGCTTGCAGCATCCTAACCCAGACTTACTTCGGCATCTTTGATTTAGAGAAATTTGAAATTATACCATTTTACATGCACCCCAGCAGTTACCACCCTTTCGTTTTCAATTTTAAATTTATTGTAATTCATTTTAACGGTCACTTTTGAAGATATTTGTTGTAACGAATAACAATTATTTATCGTAAGAAACTTTATTCACTCTTGTACATTCTTTTACAATATGAATATAGCAAAAAACGAAAAGAAGAGAGAGTAAAAGTACCATATGTCTCGCGGCCTCCTTCACGCCTTCCCGACTTCCCGATCCGTGCTCGCAAGATTACTTATACACCCGGGGGCCTTTCTCTAAATCTGTAATAATGTTTCTCACAATATTAAATTTTAAACAGACTCGCCAGGTCCGAGATTAGGGTTGTGGGCTCTGCTTGAGCCTGCAATGAACTTTAATTACAAAATGTCCTGACGAAAAATGTTTTAATTAATCGAGTCATTTTAAAAATTAATTCTTAATGTAATAGTGTATACTGAAATCCTACGAAAGATGAAACCTTGGCAGAGAGCACATTTTTTTTTAGCATCTATAGTTGCTCCGGAGCCAGCGAAGCGAGCGAGCAGCAATTTATAATCAAAATCTAGCAAAAATCTCGATTTCATCTGTTTGCTGTTTTAACCAGAATTCATTGCGTTGCAACCAGAGTTCACTGCGCGCCCTGGCGGAGAGTAATCTTTTATTTCACACTCTACCTTACGTACATGATCGTGCATTAATTATATTGGGTATTAAAAAACTTCTGTAACAAGAAGCAGTAAATTTAGCCATTTAAAACAATGCAGCTCAATAACTTTGACTCTTGATATGCATTCGCAAAAATTGAGCCTGACACAAAATGTAATATGATTCCTGACTGTGGGCTTTGCTGTGAAAGAGCAAACAAATGATGTAAAAAGTGTCAAAAAGGTATTGAACCAAAATCAGTTTCGTTTCTGTCATGGCGGTATGCTGTGAAAAACGGTGTCAACTATCACATTTTATTGTTTTGTGGGGTTCAGTTCACGTGCAAAGTTCACGTGCGAACTCAAAGGAAGCGAGAGATTAGGGACGTTTTACACTTCGTTGTATATATAGAAATGTAAAATGCACATTTAAACAAACCAATAAATCCGCAGCATTCTCATAGTCTTGGGATATACTAATTCACAAGTATAATTGGAGTATTGACATCCTAATTATTGTAAACATCCATAAACGTTAAATCTTACTTGTTTTCAAACCAACGTAGGAGGCTTTAAACTTGTAATTTCCAGCGTATGTCAGATTTGAGATGCTTACAAATTCCAGCAGCATACTTCTGCCCGATGACAAGAAAGTTTGAGAATACCCTTTACCACTGAGTTTTGCAAGCAGCGTTTTACTAGAGTCTAGTCCATTGTAGATCCGTAAGCAGGAATAAATACAGGAGGATGGTAAATGAAAAACTTCGAACGACAGTTTGATCGTGTAATCTGCTGGTACTATAATCTTCCAATAACACTGGATCGGCTGTCCAATGCTAGCTGGGTAGCCAGGACTGGATATTGTACCAGAAAGTGATTGTGTGAGCCAAAGATTTTGATTATATGTTGGGGAGTGAGCGATTGAGCAGGATCCTGAATAGAAAAAACACCCATCAGTATAAATAAAGTGGAATACGCAGCAGAAATACGTGAGGCAACGAGTGGCAAGAGTATGAACGATGGTGGTGGATGATACAGCAACAGCGAACTTAAAGGAGAACTGAACCCTAAAATCGCCTTTTATCAAACAAAACCTTTAAAAGTGTGAAAACGATATTTAAACATTTTTTTCCTCGTGTCGCGCTGATTTTACGAGAAATTTGAGTTTAAAATACTTTACGTGCCGCATTGTACCAGCGGCTCAGAAATAGGCTATGACGTCGGATATGAGGAAGATCTTTTGCGGCGAAAGCGAACAGAACGGGTTCAACTTTGAAGTCAGACATCACACACAACTTGAACTTTTTAACTTTCGCACTTACTGTGTAAGCGGGCTTGTGACAACAAAAACAGCTTAAACGCACGCTCGTTTCCCCATAACCTACGTCACACGTTACCTTCGCTTACCGTTGACAAGCGCCCACGTTCAACGACCCCAAACGACCCGAAACACGTACAATCAAACTAGAATTTCTCGGAAAATCAGCGTAACACGACAAAAAAAAACTTTTAAATACGGTCTCCACACCTTTAAAGATTTTATTTTAAAAAAGGTTGATTTTAGTGTTCAATTCCCCTTTAAAAATATCAACAAAATCAGGAGTAAGACAAACACGACAGAGCTCTTAATGCATGATGGTTATGACAACAACGGTTACTAAGTCCAACAAAACAATGGAAAGTAACATGGCTATGATAATAAATGGAATGCTGCGTCGGAGTTTCAACAGAAACAATTCAATAAATTTATATGTTTTACACCGTAGTGAAACAATTTAAAACGATGCTTCGGAGGTATTGATGTTGCTAAAAATTACCAAAACAGACATCTATTAAGGTTACGATTCAGTTTAGGCGGTGTTTTTGGTTAATGAAGTATATCTCTGTTTTTTCGCAACGCAACCCTATAAACCTATATATCACTGCCTTTAATTTTTAAGGATTGTTAATGGTTTGATCGTTTTAAAATAAAGTTTAGACCGTCGGTAAAATA
>JAOBAY020085986.1:0-10469 GCA_025331085.2 Zoanthus sociatus
CGATTACAGACTCAAAATAGTGCGATTACAGGCTCAAAATAGTGCGATTTATGCTGAACCCATGATGTCAGGAACCAATCAAAATGCAGGAATTAACATTGATTTCAGAGGGGATATAATTAAAGATATAAATTGTATTTTGTGAAAAATTATTATGTCTGGTTTCTAACACTCGTTGAATGCAGTTTTTAGCGCGTAAAGCGAGGTATTGTTGTATGTGGAAATCACTAGATAACACGTAAACAACAGAGTTATCGGAACCAATGATATCAAATATTTTTATATTTTCGGTTTAAGATATATTTGGCAACAACTCATAACATTAGACGTTATGTTGTTTTGGCACGCATTAAAATCATGAAAACCCAAATGAATATGACAGCAAGCAAAGATAAAGCATTCATATGAAAAAAATTAACCACAGTGGAAAACTCACATTGGCGAGACCGTTACTTTTCTTGATGACTCGGGATTCGTCACTATTCTAGACCACTCTATTTACCCAGGGTCACCTCAATGCCCCTACCCAGGGTACCTCACTGACCTGAATACCTCCCTAACCTGTGAACAAGCCCTAGAAAGCCCTTAAAGTGTGTGACGTGTAGGTGCCTGATGTCATCAAAATTCGTGTGGATATGCGTGAATATACCTGCAGAAGCTCCGACAGAAATTTAACAGATTGACAATTTAAACCAGAAATTCGATTATTTAAATCACACTTACTAACAATGAATCAAATAGTCACGTATTCGTCCTCTAGGCGGCAGCCATTTTCAATCATTTTGCTCTCTTGTCACTTCTTGAATTTTCCCAAATGAAACTCTGGTCAATTCCACTTAACAAAACATACAGCCACTAATATATTTTTATTTAAAACCAATAATCAATTAATTGTAAATGTAGAAAAATACACGCCTTTTTACACCTTCGGTGGAAGATATTTTTGGCAACAACTTATAAATAACATTAGATGTTTATGTTGTTTTGGCACGCATTAAAATCATAAAAATCCAGATGAATATGACAGCAAGGAAGGATATAAACTTTCATATGAAGAAAAATAACCACGGTCGAAAGTTCACTTCGCGAGGACGTTACTTTTCTTGATGGACTGCCCCCTATAATTTATGTGAAAGACTGTGGATTCGTCACTGATCTAGGCCACTCTATTTATCCGGGGTCACCTCAGTACCCCTACCTGGGGTACCTCACTGACCTGAGTACCTCGCTAACTTGTGAACAAGCCCTAGAAAGCTCCTAGAAGACCAGTAAGTGCCTGATTTCGTGAATTCTCGAGTGGATATGCGTGAATATGCCTGCAGAAGCTCCGACAGATATTTAACAGATTGACAATTTAAACCAGAAATTCTATTGTTTAAATCACACCTACTAACAATGAAGCAAATAGTGACATATTCGTACTCTAGGCAGCAGCCATTTCCATTCATTTTTCTCTCTTGTCACTTCTGATTTTTTTCCCAAATGAAAAGTTCTCGGGTCAGTTCCACTTAACAAAACAAACAGCCACCAATATATTTTTATTTAAAACCAATAATAAATTAACTGTAAATGTAGAAAAATGCACGCTAAAAACTGATGCCTTTGTATCTGTACGACATGAAATTGCAATTTTCATTTAAGAAAATTAATTTTGGAAATATCCAATTGTAATTTTGAATTATTTATAGTTGTTACATTGAATCCCTAAAGTATACAATGAAAAACTGTGCCTACAAAAATTAGACGCCTGGAAACCTTCATTCCGTAGAGTGGTTATTGTAAAGTAATTTAACACAATAGATGTTGACAAATTGAGTGTAATATTGTGCTTCAGGTTTTGCAACGTTTCCGGAAGGGTGGCTACAATACCCTGGTGTCTACGTGTGTTGGAGAGGAAGGACTTGACATAGGTGATGTGGATCTGATTGTGTGCTTTGACGCCCACGCGTCTCCCATCAGGCTTATCCAGAGAATGGGTAGAACTGGAAGGAAAAGGGACGGTAGAATTGTGATACTGGTTACGGAAGGAAAGGAAGAACAGGTACTTAATCATCTTATTCTTACATTGTTCAATGCATGTAAAGCTACTAAATCTTTGTACGAGTCTCATTATCCATGTAGCTGGTTTCTGCAGTGTTAAGCGCATGTCTGTCTCCCCTTGGACGGAACATTATAGCTATTCCGTTGCAGGTAAGCCCCAGAAAAAAGCTGGTAAACGTTTTTCCGACCACGTTACTTAGTCAACTTTGGTTGAAGTATGATTGCTCAAATATTCAAATAACTATTATAATCAGTGTGTTTCTTAAGGCTTGGGAAGTGGGGTACACTAAGTGGGAAAGCAGGTACACCTGAAGTGATTACGAGGTCATCAAGCGCCGAATTCTCACGTATCTAGAGAGGTTTGGGGGCATCCCCAGAAATATTTTGAGCTTTTGAGTTGGGGAAACCGGTACAGCCGTCGGGAAACGTCGGTACAATTTACCGGTGTACCGGCCTTAAGAAACACACTGATAATGCATTCAGATAGCGAAACCTTATTATAATAGTAAGAGTCCGTCCGTCAGGAATAGGCAAATTTGAGATTTATTTATGGTAGTTCAGGCGTTTACGTTTATTGGCAAGATATGAAAGACCTACTTTACATTATAGAAATTTAAAGTGGTCACGTGTTAAAATACTGCAATTGCCCTGAGAAGCACTGGACAAGCGACATAGCCACCCCCTGGCCCAGCTCCACAATTGCAAAAACACTCATAGCTGAAGGGGCAAACTAATAAAAACATAATTTATATGCACAGTAAATCATAACTTGCCTCTGTACATAATTAATAGATATTACTGGTTTTTAGATCTACAAGCGCAGCCAAAGTAGCAAGAAATCCATTCACAAAGCCGTTAATCAAAGTTCCAAGTCATTTGATCTGTATGATAACAGCCCTCGCATGATCCCTCAACATCTAACCCCTAATCTGCACAAAATGGAAATGACAGTAGACAAGTTTGTTGTTTCAAGGTTTGTACTGTATCTACTAGTAGAACTCCAGGTGATGGTACCCATATATTTCGTCTTCGTTGCTTGGCACCAAGAAAGGTTTTAAGAAAACATCTTTATTGTATTGAAGGATGAGTGATTGTTAAAATTTGCAGCTTAGTCTATACTCTTCTGTAGTTCGCTCTCACCAAATGTATTTCATGCAATCTATCAAACACGAGAGACATCACACTTCAAAACACTGGGAAGAGAGTTGAAAATACGACGCGAAATTCAAGGTATTTGGAAATGTGATGAAACACTGTCTCGAGTGTTTGACATATCTTCTTAATCGGAACTAAAACTAAGGAGTAGACAATAAAATACATGCAACGGAGTATTTTTGACGAAATTCGAGCTGTTTGGAAATGTGATGAAACACTACCTCGAGTGTTTGATATATCTTCTCAATCGAAACTAAAACTAAGGAATAAACGAAAAAATAAAATCGTAAATATATGTGCCAATTAAGATCACATTTCCAAGCCATAGTGTATATGACAAATTTCTTGTATTTTAACTTGATGAATTATTAATGACTTTTAGAAGGGTATGTGTTACACAGTGCACATTTAAAGGTTCGTCAATGAGGTCTGTCCTATGCAATTTTCAAATGTATTTATAGAAAATTAGGACCGGTCTTTCACTAGTATATTCTGCTTTTGACGTCACCGATCATAAAACAATATGGTAGTTATTAGCCTCCCACCACTTGGTCAAGGCGAATCCGGAAGTGATTTTTCTAAACTTTAAATGCAAATTACACCATGAAAAAGCTTCATAATCGAACGGGGATTTTGCCATCACCATTACAAGGATAAGGACATTATATACATACCATAAACCCACAACTGATATATACACTTCAAGAATTACTTGAAAATCTATTTATTTGCTACTTAAAACCATTGTATACTCCGATTAGAGTAGCCAATCAGAATACAGAATTTGCATCCAGAAGTCCATCAGAAGAGTGATAATGCATTTGATTAGATAAGTACGTAAATGCATTTCGGTGGCTGTGTTAGTATTTTTATTGTTGGCACATTTTGCCAAACAATTCTGTACGTTGTATTACTTTTCTTGTATTTGTAGAATGAACTCTTGGTGTTAACGCATTTGCCACTTTTAGAACTTGATTTTAGCAACTTACTGTAAGTATTTGTTCTAGCGTACTGTTTGATTAATGATTCTCTTTTCTGTAGGGGCAAAAAGAACAGAAAATCGGAGGGAGGTGACATAGGAGAACTTCTTTCAGTTTCTGATACTTCCAAGAAATCCAATGGTTTGTTATCCCCTGAAGAGCTTGAATACTGGCACACGCACTTCAAGCTACCTGATCATGAAGCAGGGTTAACACCCCAGTTACCAGTCAAACTGACGTCTCGTAGGTCCATAGCGAATGCTAATCAAGTAAGCAAAGGATTATATTGAACATTTTTGTATTCTTTTTAAACTTGTTCAGATTTGACTAAATATGAAGGGCTTTTTAAAAAAGTCGGGCAGTGAAAACCTACTACAGCAAAAGTAATCCTGGAATACTTTTTGTTTTGGCAATCTGGAAAATTGGACACCAGAATACATTTGATTTGTAAAACGTTCACAGGTGCATGAGTGATTGATGTAGTTGATAAGATTTCTATGTTCTTGCCTCAAGGTACCAAGTTAGCACTTCGGTTCTGTCGAGCTTCCAAAATTGAGTTACTTTCCTTTCCTCCAAAATTGTCTCAGCTTTCCATCCTTACAAGGTCCGAAGAATGGAAGCTAGCAAACCATGGACTAGTGTTTTGTCTAGCGGGAGTCGACCTCTCGTCTGCTTCACAGAAGCTATTTATTTGTTTATGTCAGGGCGCCCCTGGGTCCTTGGAAATTATTATTTTTGATATTGAGGCTTTAAGGCCTTCAATAGGTCTTTAAAGTGGAAAACGTCTTTGTTTAGGTCTTAAATGTCTTAAATTTGATTTCAAGTCCAAAGTGTTTCTTCCACTGGTTATAATTTGAAGTTTTTCTGGTTATCTTGCTTATCACTCATGCTGAATTCTTCAAAGAAGCGTCGAAAAGCTGTTTGGCTGTAGATAATATTAATGCTTCACTACAGATCAAGCTAAATCCTTTACGAGTCGGGTGGCATATGGAGCCAGCACTTACATCCGGTTTCTGTAATGCTTAGCAAATGCGACACTAATCCATCGCAGGTTAGCTCCCAGCAGATGCTGGCACTCATTTTCCTAGACCGGAAGAATGGAAAGCTGAGTTAGCTTAGACACGAAAAGAAGGTCACCCAAATATTCAAATCTTGACAAGAGCCGGGATCGAACTGGGGTCCTTGTGGTTATAGAAAGCAGAGATCTTACCAACTGCGCCAACCATGCCTGCCGGCTATAGATCATGTGAGCAACATTTTTAGAAGCACATAGGTTTTAAGTTTTGAAAGTTTGGGTCTTTGAGAGTCTTAAAAGGGTCTCAAATTTTGCAGGAACCACTAATGTGAATGTTATATGTTTCATTGATCCTTAGGAAATGAAGCAATTGTCGCTGACAGAGTGGATGCAGTGGCAGTCAGTTCCATCAGCAATAGGATCAGTAACACACTCGCGGAGGACGCAGCATTTAGTTGAGTTGCTTGAGTTTATTGAACTGCACAGTGGTGGAAATGATAATGAACATGACTGCTATGATGCAGAAATGATCACCTTTCTTGATGAAGACGACATTGTAAAGCCTGATGCAGAAAAGGATTGTTTATCTGATGGCATCGATGAACACCCTTTGAATCAACGGGAAGAGATAAAATGTAGGTCGAATAAGGTCAGAAAAAAGAGAAAAAGACTTTCGTTTGAGTCAGATGAAAGTGATTCAGAACAACAAAACAATATAAATGTAGAAAATAATACCGTTGATTATGATAAGGGACACGAAGCACATCTAGAAAAGACTTTACATGAAGAGAGTAAGGTTAATGATAAAATGAAATCAAAAACAAAGCGAAATTCAAAAGGTGGGATAAGAAGGTCCAGCATAGTAAATTTTCATAACCTTTTTGCTGATGAAGGAAGTGATGAAGATTTCGACATCTCTTTACATTCAAAATCCGTTTTTGATGCCCCACAATCAAGAATCAACATATCTTCTTCACCTGTGTCCACAATTCCTGTGTCCATTAAGAATGAAAATGATATCGATCAATCAAAGAGTAACGTCAAATGCTCTGCTTTTTCACAAGACCTTGAAAAGTCCTCTTTCCCTTTTGAAGGACAACAGGTAAAAACTTCCCGTAAAAGTCCTAGCGCTAGACTGGAAAACAGAACATCTAGAATGCAGGATGAATGCAGAGGAAACGGGAATTCTGATGATGACTTGGTAAACCTTCTTCCTCTCGTTTTTCCTCAGAAAACAAACTGCGTTTCTGCTAGTAAGAACCACTATCCCGTGCCTTCAGATGGCGTCATTCCAGCTCCACCATCTTTGGATTCTTTAGCTAACATAAGCTTAAATTCTCTAGATACAAGTCATGAAAATTTAGAATTTGGAATTAATTTAGATAATAATATAAAAAGTATTGACGCTCAAAACAATGATTGCGAAAAAAGAAACAATGAAATTAATCAGACAAAAGTCATTAATGGTGATATTAACGATTTGATGTTGAACGAATGCCTGTTTGAAAGCTCTGAGGAAAATACAGAATTTGAATTTGTTTGTTCAGAAAAGCAGAATTGCGAGATGGTTGAAAGAGAACTATCAGTGCGAAACTTGGGAAATACTTCCGAGAAACTACAAAATGATTTAATGAATCAGAGAACAGAAACTAATGAACTGAACTGTGGGAACAGTGCTTTGCATCAAGATGATTGTTTGATCGATTTTAGTGAAGGAGAAGTATGTGGCACACCTGAGCAGAAGCCTGAAGTTTGTGAGAAGGATTTTGATTTCAGTGATCCTGTCTCCCTCTCCGGGATAAGTGATGAGGAAAGATTTGAAAAGCAGTCCCAATCTGCTGTTAACAAAAGCTCAGATTTCCACGACGAGTCTCCGGAAATTGACAGCAGTGCTCCAATGCCCAGTCTTAGAACACGATTAAAAGCCCAAATCCTAAGAATGGATGATGGTACGATCGGTTTCGATCAGAAGGAAACTGACAATTCGAATGATTTAGGGACTCGGAAAACTTCAGGAAAGCATACATCTTTTTCAAAAACTGATATAACAAAGACAATATCTAAGTTAAATGTTTTCAAACATGATTTTAAAGAAAACATTAGTGCAACTGAAAACTGTACTGGTGTACAGGACGCATGCAAACTGCAGAAAGCAAGTGTTAATTTACCCTCTTTACCAAATTTAAACCCAATTTCGATATCGCAAAAACGAGTTGAAGTCAAGTCTAAGGGTGAAAGAACGAATATGATACTAACAGAGGAAACCAATATCGATGCAAATAGAAACATAGACTTCGCTCCAGCGAGTGTTAAAAAAGATCTATCAGCACCACAGAGAAACAATTTGATTCCAAAATCGTATGGCTCAAGGCTCAGACTTAATTCTTCCTCTAAGGGTAACGGTTTTAAAAATGGAAATCACAGGAAATTAAAGAAGGTCAACATCAAAAAGGGAACTGGAAGTTTAGGAAATAATAAAATTGAGATTTTTGATAGAAATAATGAAGATAAAGCTTTGCACGATGAAGCATTAGTTGAAAAGGGCGTTTGCGACACAGCAAAGTCAGTTCAGAAAGCACAAACATTAACTGATGAATCTTCTGATTCTAAAACATCCAAACTGAAAATTGAGGGCGGAAGTGTTGTAGCTGTAATGGAGAGCGAAGACGACAGTGAAGAGGAACAAGAATCGCCTATAAAGTGTGCGCGATCAAGGAAAAAGAAAAGAAATGCATTTTCAAGTCCTTGTTCACAAGAGGAAGAAGATTTGAGAGAAAACCTGACTGACCACAGATGTTTCAACTCCTTTTTTAAAAGACAGTCTCCGTAAAAGTGGTCTGCTGGTTTCCAGTCAGAAATTTGATTTTCTCATAAAACAAGCTGTTTCTCTGTATTCAGCCTTATTAACTTGAAAGTAGGATAGATTCAGTTGTTCAGAATTTGAAATAAAGTTTAAGAGCACTGCAAACATTGTATTTATGCATCAATTAAGTCAAATGTCAATGCTTTAAAAGCATTTATTCAATGTATTGTGTAAAGAAGATATAAGTGCGCAGTGTTTTTCATTAAATTGTTGTGTGTTTTTTTTTTGTTTCAGATAACTGATTTTGGTTTATCATATGTAAAAGGAGGAGTTGGGGCCGACTCCATGATGCAAAGTGTTTGTGGAACACCCATGTACATGGGTGAGTGTTATGGCTTATAGATATCTGAACAGACATTGCAATAATGCTGCTGAAAAAATAGCAAAACAGGTATACTGTACATCAGCAGGATGCCTAAATTGTGTGCAATTCTACAATTGGTTTCGGCTCCATTAAATCCTGTATCAATGGAAGATTAATACAGGTGGAGGCACCCATTAAGAGCACAGTAACTAAACAACGTTAGCAAAGTAAGGAAAACCTACAGATAAAACCGTAAAAACCAGTATTTGCAGCACAAGCCACACAACAACAAAAAACAACAAGCTCATGCGTGATCAAAATAAATTAGAGTGTACATTCTTTAACAAAATCACATACAAATAAAAAACACTTAAAAGAAAAGGATACAATGTGTCAATAACTTCAGCCAAACATATCAGGGCTCTCTAAGTTCTTTGATCGATGCTCCATACTTCCGCATCCCGTCATAGTGGTGTCTGTAGAACTTTACGAATGCCTTGTTAAGTATCTTCTTCTTAAAGCCTTGTTTCTCTAACTTGGTCGATAAGCACCTAAGTTTTTCAAACCTTGCTGAAAGAAACAATTCAAGTTTGTACAGTTTAATGCATACCCCAAGGCATTAAATAATATTTTGGAGCAAAGTAATTGTTTTTTTTTGCACAAACAAACAAGAAATTGAATACAAAGAAGAGTTTGATTATTAAAAGGTATCTACTTACTTGCAAAATTTTTGAAGAGAGGTGAGAACTCAGCCAAAATGGTCAAGTAAGTTTTTCCATGGACTATCTGTTCCTTTCCATCAACTGATCGATAAAGATAAAAAAAGCTTATGAAAACAATAGTTATAATAAAAACATTAAATTAATGATTTACAAGCAGCTGTCCGTCTGGATCCCTAACGCTAAATTGGTTGAGGATCTACCTAATGATGAAATTATACCTAAAAATCCTAAATCTGAGTCCCAAACTTCCAGTCACGCTTGTAAACCAGCGTATTTTCCATGTAATCAGTAGAAAGTGGTGAAATAAAATCATTTGTTTTATTCGACAACTTTTATAGTTTTTTCTGATAAGATAGAACCCAACATGGTGTCAGAAGTATAGAAAAAGAAAAAAAAACACGCAGTGGAGACAATTTAATATGTGCTGCGTCAGAACGGAAAATATGGCCGGTGCGTTCAGCTTCAAAACACTGGAAGTTTAGCAGTCAGATAACCGGAAATAACTTGAATATCCTAACAGCCAGGGCAAGGGGATTTTCTGAACAATTTTGGAAATACATCTATAGAAATAGCTTAAGCAAAAACGTTAAAACAAAGCGTAACACGTAAAGGTTTTATTGTGTATAGCGGTTTCCTTGCCACTTGTTTTCTGATAATTCTATTTCTATATGTTTAAAACATGCTTGTGCAGCTCCTGAAGTTATTGATGACCTTGGATATAGTCAGCAGTGCGATATATGGAGTATAGGAGTTACTATGTATTTACTGTAAGTGATAAACATTTTATTTACAGTTATCTTGCCATCATTAGAATGGTCATTACTAGCTTTTTCATTATCATGTCTTTTCCATTATCATCACCGTCATAATTACTATCATCGATCCTCATCATCATCAACATTGTTATCATAATCATTACCACCTTCACGATCGTCTTAAACAAACATAACGTCCTTCTTTTCTTTATCTTTATCACAAAATGTTCTCACAAACATCACAATGATCATCACCACCAATCCAGTTATTCTCACCTTTATCACCACCACCACCACCATCATTAATATCATTATGATATCATTACCACTATCGTCATTATCATCATCATCACCATTAAGGTCATTACCATCGCCATTATTACAATTGTTACTATTTTCATCACCACTATTATCATCATTGTTACCATCATCATCATTATAGTTATTACTGTCGTCATTACCATCATAGCCACCATCATCGTTAATACCAACTTTATCACCTTCACAATAATTACGATCATTACCATCACCATCATTATCATCATTGTTACCGTCATAATCATTATAGTTATTACTGTCGTCATTACCATCATAGCCACCATCATCGTTAATACCAACTTTATCACCTTCACAAT